>PVJA010057253.1:0-10506 GCA_004027025.1 Myocastor coypus
CTCCCAAGTGCTGGGATTACAGGCGTGAGCCACCACACCCGGTTTTTTTTTTTTTTTTTTTGTCTTTCTGAGACAGGGTCTCGATGTGCAGTTTAGGCTGGCCTTGAGCTCACTTTGGTAGCTCAGGATGGTCTCGAACTCACATCAATCCTCCTGCCTCAGCCTCCCAAGTGCTGGGATTACAGGCATGAGCCACCACACTCGGATCAACACAAGCAAAATTGATGGCCAAATGAAAAATATACAAACATCTTGAGTAAAGCAGAAAAAGTCATCCCATGTATGTGTGTGTGTATATATATATATATATATATATATATATATATATATATATATATATATATATATATATATACACACACACACACACACACACACACACTTAGGAGAAGTAGAGAAAGGACCTGAATTCTTAGGAACATGCTAGTTTGATAATCTGTACTGTAGGATATCATCAGAAGTTGTTTGATCCATCCCTGGGGCCATTCTGTACCAAGTTGTCTGTATACACTAAAATAATACAATCCCTTTGAAACAAATGCTTTCAGAAACAGAAAATCACATTTTAAGAAATGCTGATAAAAACAAGTAGAAATGTGGGTAGAACAAACCTGCCTATACTTCAACAAGATCACCACTGATGATATATGAAGTTAACTAAAAGAGTGTCATTAGTCTCTTAAAGTCATGCTTTAAGGACTTTGGAGCTTTGGGTCTCAGTGATTCTTCTGGTGCTTTAGAGTCATGAATGACATTTTAATTTTTCTGTGAGCAAAAGTTGCAAATGTGCCAGCACAACTCAATAGTGATTTGATGTGCACCTTCTGAATTCATTCAGTTCCTAGGCTATTAGACTGTGCAACTCTCTAGCCCTACAACTGAGGCACATACATTATTCTGGGCTTTCCCTGGCTACACCTAGATGAGAGGGGTGTGGTGTACCCAAAGTCTGGTGCTGCACTACACCAATAATCATGAAGATTATCAATCAAACATCTGCCAGATCTACAAGGTGTAGGTGGGGAATTGTGACAGATGAGTAACCAAAAGATACACAGGTGAATAAAGTCCAAGTTGACAAAAATTAAGAGCTGAGTAGATAGAATGGATTTCAGGTAGTAGTAGTAGTTTTAGTGAAGTCCTCTATTAACCAAGACAAATACTGATCTTCAGTACTGAAACATACATGTTACCTCACTCAGCAATAAACAGCATATCACTTATGTTGCTGATCTGGTTTTGAACCCTCTCAGTTCTAACAAAGTCTCTCAGTGACCCATGATAGGAACTCAACTTTGTTCTTCAGTCTTTCTTATTTATAACCCAAATTAAAATCCTGGTCTGAAAGATAAGTCTTAAAATCCTGCTATCTATTCACAAGAAATTGTTGATCTCTATTGCCCAGTACCTGCCCATCTACACCTCCTATTCTTGGCTTTCCCATCATTGAACTGTCTTTATTACTAAGTTGCTCCTCCTTAATCTGCCCAATACCAAGGACTTGACAGGGCTCTAATTTTGCTCTTTGTCCTCCCTCATCAATCTGATTCTGAAAATGTCTCCTCTCTTCAAAATCACTAAACAATGCCTTAGTTTAAGATGCCAATACCTCTTTATTTAAATTGTATCTAACTCAGTACACATTCACACTCCTCATATGTTATTACTGAATAAAAATCCAATCCTGTAATTTACTAATTGAAAAACTTTGTTACTACCCAATATAAATTAAATAATAATCACATAATATTCACATCATTTGGCCCTTGAGGACTTTTTATATCAACTTTCAGGTTATTTCCCTTGTTCTTTCCTGTGCAATCTAATAAATGTATTCTTTAAATGTGAGTACAAATATCACTTCCTCTTGACTTCGCTAAAAGAGAATGAATTACTTCATTGTATCACATTAGCTTTCAGACAACTGCATTATAATACATATCACGTTGTTTACACGTCTACTCTCCTCATTAGCTTATGAACTCTTTGAGGACAAGGAGCATGCCTTCTTCATTTGTACACCTATGACAAGCACAGTGATTGGAGAGTAGTCAGCTGTCAATAAGTGTTTGTTGAATGAATGAATGAATGGTCCCTAAATATGGGGCATAATCTCTTAATCTAAATAATCTCACTCCAGAACATATTCTTGCATCTATTTGCCTATCACCTATCTATAATATCTTAGTACATAAAAGGAAAAGGTGAGAAGGGAGAGTAAGAACATTTTAAATTGCAGCCTCTCCTAATCTTTCACATTCTCCTGTAATTACTGGTATATGCTAGACCCTAACAGAACAGATGACACTGATAAAGACTTTGGTCATACATGGGTATAGTGTTCTGTCCTGGCTTGATCTTGGATTCTTTTTTTCTATTTTCTGATGCTGCGTCATTCTGTTACCAGTCACACTGTTTCTACGGGTCATAGGATGCTCTAAATGGTCCATCTTTTACTGCTGATGCCGGACACTGCTGATATAACCACCCTCATGATTTCATAATGCTTTGCATATACTCATCCAAGAGTTAAGTCATAAATGTTGTTCCCCTTCACTATATGATAAGATTATTTTTATTTTATTTTATTTTTCTGTTCTTATCTCTGTCATTACTGGAGAAAGCCTTCATGTAATATACTTACTGCATAGATATGTTTCCCTTCATGCTGCTAGCCATCTGTGTGGTTGGGCTTCAGCGATATAACAACAACCATGGCTTTCAAAAAATAACCTTATAAATACAAATACTTCCTAAAGAATCTCTCCTCTATTCATGACTCATACTTTTTAAATGTATTTGGTACAGGGTCTTACTATGCAGGCTTCACTCAGAGTGCTTGTCCTGTTTTCAGTCTCCCCAGTGCTAGGATTATGCACAGACCTGGTACCACAAATAGGGCCAGTGCTGCTTGTGTTGCCCAGGATCAAACCCTGGTCCCTGCACTTGCCTGAGCAAGCACTTAATCTGCTCAGCTATATCGCTGGCCTTTCAAGACTCATCTTTAAATATGATTTTCCCTAAGGCTGTCTCACATACAAATGCAGTCTCTATGTCCAGTGACTTTTATGTCTGTAGTAGTTAAAACACGCATCTTCACACACACTGCCGCCACCACCACCAGGAGCTTCTTATAATTGTATTCTCAATTTCTAACCTATTAACATTCTGATTCTTCTCTTTTCTATACCTCAATCAAATGGTCAGTGAGTGCCTAGGAATGACTGTGTGACTGCGACTATCTTGGGTATATGCAAACAGTGATAGACAATACTACAATACTAGCATAAAAGAATTTGCTTGAAAAAGTACATTCTCTCTCCTCTCCTCTCCTCTTCCTTCTCCTCCTCCTCATCCTTCTTCCTCTCTCTCTCTCTCTCTCTCTCTCTCTCTCTCTCTCTCTCTCTCTCTCTCTCTCTCTCATTTTTCCTCATTACCTGTTTTTCTTTGCTTTGGACCAACATTATTTTCTTCCACTACTGTCCTGGAAAATTCAGTGGCAAATGGAGATGTTCTCATCAGATACTGTTCCAACACTGTATGGTTAAGCAGGAATGTCAGCTTCAAGTATGCCAAGGAACCTAAGAGAACATTCAACCTGGAAAAATTCTAACCCCAAAAGAGCACCTCCCAGGAGATGACTACAGCTCCTGCAGGAAACCATTTAACCACAAATTCCAACTCCCCTTCACTCCTACAGCCTCAGTCACACGTCCCAAAGAGTTGATCTCCTGAGTCGTGACAACCTGACCCACATCAGTAGCCCAGAGGCCATATGGCAACATACCTTCTCTAGCCTACTGGGAAGAAGGGAGGGACAACCAATTGAATTGTCATTGAAATCCTATAATTTATGATTTGTCAATGATTCTAGCCTTTGGAAGAATTCCCTTCACCCCTTAACAAATCAGGAAGGTATAATATGTAACTACAGACACCTAAAACACCTCTAAAACATTTCATATTTTTAGTAACAATAAGATGAAGAGTAAGGTCTCCCTGGGGATAGAGAAGTCCTATGCCATACATTTTAGTGTTCTCTGGCCAATGATTTATAAGACTTAGAAGGAAATCCTTTGGGATTCTGAGAGTAAGAAATCAGTCTAACTTGGATCAGCTATGCTAGCAAAAAGTAGGACATAGAACCCTAGGTACTGTGCCCTTCACATAATAAAGCAGAATTAACAGGTCTATTTCCCCCGCTGTTACTAAACTGCACTGATCAAAGAAGTATCTGACCTAAAATAAATCAAATTAAATAAATTTTCTTTAAACATTGCATAATAGTTTCTAGATTGAGAAGGAGATTGATTAAAACCCACCTAACTAATCTCCCCCCAAAGATATCTTCCATCTAGTTGGACATGGTAGAGCACACCTGAAATCCCAACACTGAGGAAGGAGGATCACAAGTTCAAGCTGAGCCCAGGCCACTTAGCAAGACCACATTTCAAAAATGTTCTGTTGTTGTTGTTGTTGTTATTGTTGTTGCCATTAAGGGCTAGGGATGTAAACTGCAAAGTACCTTGATTCAATCTCCAACACAAAAAAGGAAGAAAGAAAAATGGTGAGCAGGGAAGATGAGGACAGGGGAGGGAAGGTCAGGGACGCAAAGGAGCAAAAATTCTCATCTTATGCTCATCACCATGATACAACTCGGTCCAAAATAAAGTAGATTTGGAATGAAAAGTATTGAATTGAGGACTTTGATCCTTATTGTTTTATTTACTAGCCATGCAACACTCAATTCACTTCAACTACAATGTAAAGGGCCTAGACTACTTGATGCTTAAGGTTGTATCCAGTTCAAAATTCTCTATGTAGGGGCCTGGTGGGATGGCTCAGTGGTCTAAAGCGCCTGCTTGGGAAAGTTTGGGCGGCTTCAGGGACCGGGGTTCGATCCCCGGCACCACATGCTGCGCCAGCCCTGCCCTTGGGGTGGGCTGAGCCGGCCATGAAAATGAGTGAATAAACAAACAAAGGTTCTGAAACAAGAAATAAATAAATAAATAAATAATTCTTTAAAAAAAAAAATTCTCTATGTAGTGACAGAGAATTCACTGTTTCCAAAGATAATTATTTTTATGTTTGGGCAATTCTGACTATCACAAGAAATCCTTCCCTTTACAACACTAAAGTATATATTTCTATGGTTTCACCAATTTATCCTGAGTTTTACCTGCCTTGGGATTATTCAGACTGAGTATAATCCCTTTTGTATATTAAGAGCCGCTCACTTAATGAAAGACAAATACAGTATTGTATCATCCACCCATCTTCCACGCATACAATCATCTCACTTGGTTCTTTATTTGGGGCGGGGAGATTTTTTTGAGACAGAGTCTCACTATGCAGTTCAGGCTGTTCTTGAGTTCATTTTCTAGCCCAGATTGGTCTTGAACTTACAACAATCCACCTACTTCAACCTCCTAAATGCTAGGATTACAGGCATGTGCCACTGTGCCCAGTGACTTGGTTCTTTGCCCCTCATTCAGCCAATCAGCTCATTTACTTTAATCAGTATACATACAAAGTTGTCCACATTGTTACTGAAAAATGTTCAGCAGAATGGACAACAATCTGATAAATGCTAAGTGAAGAATACCACCTGTACTTTATTCTAACTCATGAGCTTTTTTAATGCAGCCTACACTAGCATTATCTTTTTTAGCTGAAACAGCACTGCCTCTGCCACAATATTGCTTCTTTTGTTCCTATCTTCTACTTTTTTCCTTTGGAATTTTAATTTAGAACTGGAGTCAGAATCTTGCTTTGGTTTCAGTAAGATTAATTTTTGCTAGATTTGAACCATTGGTGTGATTCACTAAAATTTTCTCGGATGCTTAGTCATATTTGCCATCTGTCCACATTTCATCAGAGATACTGACGTTCTCCATATCGATATGCATCTGTAAGATTTGGGTCTTCTAGTCATTAACATATCAGATTCCTGACTACCCATCCTTGCTACTTTCTGAACCCTATCTTCCTCAGCTCTCACACATGGTCTAGTTCTATTGTTGTTCCTAAAATGATTTACACAGTTAAGGTCACCCAGGACGTGGAGCACTTTGAAACAAACCATTGTTTATAACTTTGAAAATATAAATAAGACTAACTTCTTCCCCCAAAAAAAGAGGAAAGTTCACACCTAGAACATCCTGCTATAGTAGAAATAACATGAACAAATTGGGATTGAATCCTAGGTGTTCACCTTAACATTATCAATTTTCTCATCTCTAAAACAGAAACAATAATAGTGAACTTACAGGTTTATTTGAGAAGAAGTAATACATGCAAAAATATTAGCACATCCCTGACAATGTACAACACTGATTACTATTGTTACTGTTAGTATAACTGCATGTTAAACAATTAAAATGCAACGACAATTGACACACAAAGACACACCCAAAAAGATGAAATGAAGACCTGTATTCTGAATGTTAACTGACATTCAAAATATGTAACTGATAGTCTTATAAGGTTAAAAACAAGAGCATTAAACCAGATTTTAAACCCTGGGCATATAATTATCTCTTTGAAACTAAACAAGAGAGGCAAGTCTCTTCACATTTTTTATTTGTTCATATCTCAATATTGTTACAGAACATAACTACACAAAACATGATTCTGATCCACTGAAGTTAATGAAAAGAAACAAAGATTTTGAGGAGTGGAGATGTGGGAAACCCCAAAAATAAATAATTTAAATATCACCAGTGCTACAAGAGGTAAATTCCGCATGGGTGAGGGAAGTAGCCGATCTTGAAGAGAAGTTAAAGCTGACAGACTCTCCGTTTAGTGAGGACAACATGCACAGGTTCTGAACAGTAAAGAACTATTACAGGATCACTCATAGAATACTAACTATTTTTAAAAAACAGTTTTCTAGTAATAGGTTCATCTGCAGAGATACAGACTCATGGGCATTGTAAAGGGCATATGCCAAATAAAAGAACTGTATCATAAGACTAAAAGATGAATGTGACAAGGTAATAATAAAAAGGCTAGCGATGATGCTTTTTACAAACACCCAATTGAAAGATGGTGAGATTCAAAACTAAAGTTGTAGCAGTGGAGATAAGGAGTAGGACTGCATCAAGATTAAAGTCAGTTCACACTGATGCTATGTGACATGAACATAAACAGGAAAAGGAAATCAAAAAATGGCCTGGCCTAGCTTAACATGTTCAGTGTTTAGACTGAGAGGAGACACCAAAAGGGATTAAGTTCTGAATGGGCTGAGTTACCAACGGGACATCCAAAAGGAGATGCAGTGCAGTCAACATACTAGTATGGATATAAAGAGACAAAACAGTGATTGGTGTCTCCTATACATATGCAGGAATAACAGAAAATATAGTTTAAGAATGAAGATTATATAAGACATATCTCTGGTGCTGCAATAATCTTGAAAACAAGGTACAAGTAGAATAATGACTCTTACCTAATAAATACTAGTGATCACTACTTCTAACTGAAGCATTACTTTGTTTTGAAAAATATAAATTAAGTGTGCCTACCTTCTGTCTACTCATGATAATTTCTAGAAGATCAATGTTTATCTGATGGCAATTTCCTCACTAACCAGAAATGAAACTCAGACAAATAGGGACAAGAAGGTTGGTGCTTGTGATGTTTCCCTGACATATATTGAATCTGTTGCCTATACATATATATCCTACCCTTCTAGATATAAGGATCAACAAGAGATAACACCCACCAGGTCAAAGTAAGGGTTACCAAAAAAGAAGGCACAGACCCTACAAACAAAGAACCTAAAATAGTGAAATAGACTCTTCTATAAAATCTCCAATACATCAATTAATGTAAACCCAAATTTGGAACTTGCTAAAACAAGAACAAATGAGTACGTGAGGAAGCTGGGAAGTAAACAGATGTTACTGGAGAAATAAAGGTGGAGGTATGGGTGGATCTGGGTTTGGCTAGGAATGAATCAGACCATCCCACAGAGGGTGGCTCCTCCCTAGATGGAGTTGCTATAAAAAGGACCTAAACCCAGACTTCAGTACCCAGCAAGCTCCTTCAGCTGCATTGCATTTACTCTTCTTGTGAACAAGGTAAGAAGGAGTACATTTAAATTTGCCTATTAAGCAAAATGGAAATATAGAAGAATGTATGTTCTAAGACAAAGACATCTTATGTTTAAGGATTTTTTCCTTTAATTTTTAGTGTAACCATCATGAAAAGTTTATTTCTATATAGCAGAAAATGAGGGTCTAATTTTGCTGCCCGTGAGGATACTTGATACTTGTTACTGTCAGATTTTCTACTCATTCATTCATTCATTCATTCATTCAATATATATTAGCAACCTTTAATTTACCAAGCTCTGTTCTTGGTACTGTTTTTAGTGGCAGTAAACTATATAAACTCATTACTCTGAGGAACTGGCATGGGGAGGCAGTCAGTAAACCATCAGCAAATAAACTCATTTCAAATAAAATCAAGAACAATGAAGGGGGCCCAGCAGGATGGCTCAGTGGTCTAAAGCGCCTGCTTAGGAAAGCTTGGGCAGCTGCAGGGACCATGGTTCAATCCCCGGCACCACATGCTGCACCAGCCCTGCCCTGAGGGCAGGCTGAGCCGGCCATAAAAAAATAAAAATAAAAAAAGAACAATGAAGAAAACAAGAATGATATACTACAGTGCAAGAAGGAGAAATATATCTTAGATTAAATTGCTAGGTGAAGCTTTCTTGAAGAA
This sequence comes from Myocastor coypus, assembly GCA_004027025.1. Lineage (NCBI taxonomy): Eukaryota > Metazoa > Chordata > Mammalia > Rodentia > Myocastoridae > Myocastor > Myocastor coypus. The sequence continues at coordinate 8,731 of PVJA010057253.1, forward strand.
TTCTCTTTTTTTGCATATTGAATAAACATTTTGCCACATAATTGTACATACTTATGAAATATAGTGCATTTTGTTGCATATATACAATGTATAATGATCAAATCAGGGGAACCAGAATATTCCCTCAAATATTTATCATGTCTTTACCTGAGAACATTCAAATTTTATTATTATTTTATTAGTATGTTTATAGTACATTTATGTTCCTTGTGCAAAAGCTCATACATATAGATACCATATCTTAATTCCTTTTGAAAAGTTAAGAATCCATTATTCTAGCTATTTTTAAATATAAAAAATTATCAACTATAGTCACCTTACTATGCTAGAATTTGTTCCTCCTACCTAACTGTGATTTTAGTTTCCTCATATGAGTAAAGACATATGGTACTTGTGTCTCTGTGCCTGGGTATTTTACTTAACAGAATATCCTTGAGGTTCAATCATGTTGCTGCCAGTGGCAGGATTCACTATTTTTTATGGAGGAATAATACTCCACCTGTTGTTCATCCATTCACCTATAAAGGGACACTCATATCTCAACTATTGTGAATAAATATAAGAGTGCAGGTATCTTGGATATGTACCCAGTAGTGGGGTTGTTAGATCATATGATCACTCTCATTTTGCTTTAAAGAATCCCCATACTGTTTTTTCCACAATTACTGAAACAATGCTAACAGTTTGTAAGAGCTCCTCTGTCTCTGCATCCCTGCCTGCATGTATCTTTGTTTTGTTTTAGCTTGGTTTTGTTTTTGGTGTTTTGGTCTTAGTGACAGCTTTCTAACTAGAGTAAGATCACACTGAGCTGAGATCTTAACCAAGGTGGCAGGTAGGATTCTAAAGTAGAAATTAGCTTATTCGGAAGGACAGAAAGAAGCTAGTGTCCCCATAGCAAATTTTTAAAAATATCCAGGGGGAAGCCAGGTAAAGAGGTGTGTAGCAGACTTTATACATTAAGAACCTGAGAGGGCTGGCGAAATGGTTCAGCAGTATAAACCACATGCTTAGAAAAGCTTAGGCAACCACAGGTATAAAGTGCCTGCTTAAGAAAGTTTAGGCAACCACAAGGAGCATGGTTCAATCCCCTGCACCACATGCTGCATCAGCCCCACACCCCCAAGGCAGGCTGAGCCGATCATTAAAAAAAAAAAGAAAGAAAGATAGAAAAAGAACCTGACAAAGGGGATGTAAAAAGAATTAAGTTGGTATTTGTGTACAACTACCAATGCCCCACAATAAATCTAATCATTAGAAATAAAAAAATAAAATGAGTACACAAGAAGTTATTGTGAGGAAGTAAAATATTCTAACAGGTATGATCACTCTGGGCTGCTAAGTGAAAAGCAGGACTACAGGAAGTGGAAATTAGCAGAAGACTATAGTAGTTTAGGTGAAAGAAAATGGAAATAATGATTATAACCATGAGAAATTCCTGTTTGCTGAAACTCAAAACTAGAAATTATCCATGATTTCTATCTTTTTGTTACATTGACTTGTCAATATATCCAGCTGCAGTCAACTCCACCTCCACAACATATCAGACCCACATACTGTCACCTAAAACACAAGGAATCAATGTTACACTCAGATACTCAGATTATCAGAACCTGACCCACGTCTATATTCTTGAAATTAACTTGCATTACTCATGAATTTATTTATTTCTTCTTGTTTCAAATGTCTTAGAAATTTTAAATTCAGCTTTCAGAGGACACCCATAAACTTATCAAAATTCATGCTTTAAAGAATTCAACCACAGAAAAAAAAAAAAAA
>PVJA010057254.1:0-10511 GCA_004027025.1 Myocastor coypus
GGCAGGCCAAGGATCCTGACCCAGCGGGCTCAGCTCCCAGCGGTGGGGTTTGGGTCTGGAACAGGAAGTTAGTCGCGGGAACGCAGAGGCGGGGCAGAGGGGCGCAGGCTCAGCTCCCAGCGGTGGGGTTTGGGCTGGGCTGGAACAGGCTGTTTAACATTTTAGAAGACCTGTACACTTAGAATCATGGATACACTTAAGATGCTGTGATATTAACAATAATGAGTTACTATACACATGTGCAAACCTTTGTTTAATGTATCTGAAAGCCATTTTTAAGAGAAAACTCAGTTGTAATTTTTCTGAAACACTTTTACTGTTAAACCAATGACTAATTTATTGAAAGTGTCTTCTAAGAGACTATATAGATTATTGGGAGCTTCTCATTGATGAACAAAAATGTTGACCACACCTCTCATTCATCAATAGGACTCTTCAAATAACTTCTCCCCATTCTAATGAACTTTTGTCTAATTAAACTTTTTGATGAACTGTTTATAAACTGATTTTGACATGACTTAGACCAGATGGTAACTTAGGAAAAAGCATGCTTTTAAGTCTATGATCAACAAATTAAAAAAAGAAGGGAACAGCTGTTCACAGAGTGAGACACACACATAAACAAAGACACCATACACATAAATAACCAACTTTACAAAATTATGAGTGCACTCAACTATATATTTCTGGCCAAATTAACTTATAATAACTCTATTGCATTTGTTTTGAAATTTGTAACTGTAAACAGACTAGTCAGATTTTGTTATCTGTCAATAAGTAGAGATCTCATCAGAAAATTTTGGAAGGAATAAAGTTTTTCATCTCTAAAATGCATACTTTTTATTTTTTGTCTTATACTAGTAAAATTAGGTGCTATCTTTATATATTTTACCATCTAGTTCTTAGACTTCTATTTTGTCAGTTCTTTCAGTAGGCCCCAGATTGGATCTGGCCTCTTCATTGTTAACTTCTTCTCCTGATCTGGCTTCGTGGTATAGCCTGGCAACATGCTCTGGTACCCAAATAGGTCATTCAACATTCTTAGGCATTCTGTCCAGGCACCAAATGTAGGGATCTATTGGTCTTATCATGAACAGTTCTACCCTGGGAGACACAGCGACAGGAATGAGAAAGACAGACAAGAAGACAGAAGCTAGGTTAGGTGGTCAGTAGAGCACCTGATGAGCAAGACTCTCGCCTAAAAATAGAAATTCTATTTGGTCCAGCTATTCCCCTTATAGGTATCTTTGTAAGAGTTAAAGACATGGCATAGCAGTGATGCATACAAGGATACAGCAGCACCATTTATAAAAGCTAAATCTTGGAAGCATCTTATATGTCCTCCATATTTCCTCTTATGAGGACAGTTGGGGTCCACCTAACTGTCTACTTTTAGCCTAGTGAACTCTGCAAAAGCCATACATCCTGTATATGTCATACTACACACTACTGGAAGTTAAGATATCATTATATGTATTTAGGGGGACCCAGTTGAGTCTCTTGTACCCTTCATCCCAAATGTTCCCCACTTTCCACTCCAGCACCTAAAATCTTATGCTGGATTCTCCACTGCCCTCTACGAGACCTGTGTCCTCTTAAAAAAATCCATGGAAGCTCTCAATGCTAGGCATGGCCATCTGTTGTAATTAGCATTTGCAAAGAAAATGATTTAATACAGAACACAAAATTTATAGGATTATATTGTAATAGTCATTCAAGTGGTCAAACACAAAAGAATGTAGGAAATATGTCTATACAAAGACCCACATAATCCAGCTGAGGGACTGGAACCTACACCATGTAGGTTGCATGAGTCTAGCTGTAGACCTAGAGCTCATAACAATGCCCTTATGAATCCAATTGGAGGCCTAAATTCCATGATAATGTCTCATGCAAGTCTGCTTTATAGATCTGCTCCAGGCTGTCCCAAAGGCCAGTAGAAGAAGCTAGAAATTCTATGCCTTCAGGATGAAGGATCTATGCTAGAGAGCTGAGAGATCTCCACTGGTTCCGGGAAATGATGCTCAAAGTAAAGACCAGACCTCCCCCAAAGTGAAATGCACCCATTCGCATCTACCAAGAGGTCCTGAGCTCCTCTAACACTGAGAATAACCAAGTTCATATCAGAAATGCCAGAATGAGCAGCTCTTCCAGGAGAATCAAAAGCACCCCTCTTCCTCTCCAGTTCTCCTTTTTGTGTTGGAAACAAGCTTCAGTTGGGTCCTACATACCCAGCACCATGATGATTCAGTTCAGGTGGGTGTTACAAGTTGGGCACCAGCTGTCAGTCTACCACACCATATTTTCCAGTAGCACTTTTATACCCCTCAAGCCAGATTGCACCCTCTGTGGTGTCCCTTCAAATATAATTCCTTGGTGCTACAGTGTGAGAAGGTGGGGCCTAGCAGGAGATTTTTAGATCATTGGGCTGGAGCATCATGAATGGATCTTTGCCTTTCTGCCTTAAACGAGTTTTCCTGCTGATGTGTTGGGACAGTAGCCAGCAAAGCTTCTCCTTCTGTTTTGCCTTTTCACATGACCTGTTGTTCTTCACCTTCCCATATGCATTTTAATCCTAGCATCGTGCCCCATTTTAATAATAGAGGCAATATGGATTTTTACAATGATTTTCTTTTGTTTTGAGGTGGGGGCTTGATTTTGAGATGGAGGTTGTTATGTCACAGAGGGATTAGGAAATCCTTCTGCCTCAGCCTCTATAGTAGTTTAGACTGCAGCCACACTTCATTGTATCTGTCAAATAATAAAGTGTCCCAAAGGATTACTTCTAAAATTGGCTTAGTGATAATTCTAGATACACGCAGAGGACACGAGTTAAATAGATACAAATAATGCTCTGTCTATAGCATCTGTGTCCCAGGAATGACAGAAATCTGAATTCATTAGATTAAAAGAAAAATTGTTTATGAGTTTCACAAACATTGCCCTGTGGCTAAGTGGTAGGAAGCTATATTTTCTGACAGTAAGATGAGGCTGGGCTGAGCTAAACAGCAGGACTGGGGATACAATAAACAGGATTTCCTAGGTATGTGCCAATTGCACAATAGTTCCTGTGTGACAGGATTCACCTATCTTCTCCTCAATGAGACAAAAGGACACAGAATACAGGAAATTGATGTTGAAGGTTGTCACCCATCATGTGTGTTGTACTGTTTCATGCTATTCCATAAAATGTGAAGTCCCTACATCAGAATACAGTGAATACAAGAAATGTTCATCATTGGGACTTGGTCTTTGTGGATTGAAAATATTCAGGAAAATATTCATCTGTACTGGATGTGGACAGAATTCTAGTTTTCTGTCATTAAAACTAAATAATAAAATTCATTTGCTGAATGATACCATCTAAAAAACTCATTAATGAGAAGAGAATTTCAATTCTTCTGCCTGTCTGCATATGGACTTCTAACTGATAGGTTTCACCATTCTTCTGGGTCACTGCTTTCCCAGCCCACAAATATGTACCCTAACTTCTCCCCAAAGGCTTTTTCTATGAAGGATAACTCCCAGTAACAAGAACACACAAGTACATGGAGAAGGTATACAGGATGTGAGGACAGCTCCATGCTGGCCAGAAGGAGCCATGCTCCCTGACAGTCCACTTCCCAGGCAGCCTGGTGTTATTATGCCTACTCTTCCCAACACTGAACTGAGGACATATTTCTATATTTCTAGAGACCCAAGGTTATGTTAACCATAGCAGAAACCAAACTCAAATGAACTTAGGCAAAAGGAATTGATTTGGCCCAATATTAAGGTCAGAGTGTTTTTACTTTTGGGTTCAAACTCCAACTGGCATAACAACACCTCTTCATTCTTCAGCAACCTAATGTCAGAAGCCGCCCCTGCCATGGAATGTATTCAGCCTAACCAACAGTTCCTCTTACTTTTCAACTAGTTTACCCTGAATTTCCTTCTTCATGCCAAGAGAGACTCTTGGTGGCAGTAGGACAAAAACACTTAAATCCAGGATAAGAGCAGAGAAGAAGCCACTAGAAGTGCAGGAAGAAGCACCACAGCCACAGAGTTCCTGGAACACCATAAATGCCTTGCACATTTGTTCTACACTGGGTCATTCCTTTTTTTTAATTTATTTTATTTTATTTTTTTTATTTGGCATCTAACTCAGGACCTTGCACTTGCCAGACATTTACTGTGCTATTGAGATATATTATTGGCCCTACTTTGCATAGCTCTTTGAAGGAAAACTTTTAAATCTAAACTGACCAGGACCAGGAAGTGTACTTACGAACTATCTTTCTTATTTTCTGTCAGCAACTGGAGAGCTTATGAAAGCAGTACGGAAATGATAAACATACATTGACATGAAGAAAAGAAATTAGGCAATTGTGTCCAGAATTAATCACTAAGAAACCTAACAACCAAAAACTAGAGCTAGTCTCAGAAAAAGAGAAAACTCAGAAAGTTTCCAGTAGGCCTTGAAGTATCTTGTAACTGCATCTTTGTTTAAGGATTCTATGTTTGCACTGGTATTGGGTTACAGAACACAGATTAAAATGCTGGGTTACTGAAGTTTAGCAGGGTGGAGAAATCCATTCATGGTTTCCTGAAGGTCACAGAAGGGCAGAATTTTAAATCAGTCTGCTCATGTGAAGGCCGTATTCACTGAGGCCAGTGCTGCCTCCTCTCATACCTCCTTTCCAAGTTCCTGTTGCACCTGAATCCAAGGGAACAGTAGCACCAGGATTAGGCTGAACTGCAGGAAGGAAGCCTCCCAAGGATGCAGTAGGGGCACCCAGAGTCTACTTCTCTCTTCCCTGAGAACATGTTTGATACCCCTATGACTTTGGCAACAAGGAATTCCAATAGATGCTAACCAGTCTAGGAATTCAGAACATAGATCCCAGACCATATGTTTTCATTTATTGAAAAGAAACTTCCTGGGGCTGGTGAGATGGCTCAGTGGTCTAAAGCATCTCCTTAAGCAAGCTTAGGCAACCACAAGGACCACGGTTCAATCCCCAGCACCACATGCTGCACCAGCCCCTCCCCCAGAGCAGGCTGAGACAGCCATAACATAAAAAAAAGAAAAGAAAAGAAACTTCCTTATGGGTGTCCACTGAAGGGAAACTAAAAAGAGAAGCTTGTGAGAGGTGCTGTCTGTCATTTGCCATGATGGATGGATGGTAATGAACTGCCTCTGTCTCACTGTCCCCTGGATATAGATTCCTCTGAGGCTAAGGAATCAAGCCTTTGAGTGTGGTAATATATCATCTCACAGCTGGACATCAGTGAGCACAGCCAGTGAAGTGGGTGTGATGTTTACTGTCTACTGAACTCACAGGAGGAGCCTCATTTCTTGAAGTCAATATGCTTTAGATTGATCATTGTCATTCCAAGTGCATTTCTCTTGAATCCAAATGTGATGGGGATGTTTGTATAAGGATTAAGTACTCACCATAAGAGGAAAATAAGTAAGTATGATGAAAAGTGCCTGCTGGCACTAGCCCATTTTTATCAGGAGAAGAAATGGTTATTGTAGGCAGCCTCAATTCTGTTCTAGTCAGTTCTTTCAATACCTAAGTTAGACATGACATACAGGAAAATGAGATTATATTTCAGTCTCACAACTACTAAGCATGAGCAAATAATTCATTTATTTACATATTTATTAAGTTTATTGGTATAACTTAAATATACATAATGATTACATTTTCATAGGAAAACTTAGATATACATGATGATTACATTCATCATTGCACCTGTACATGGTATGTGTAAATATTACTTTTTTCTTTCTCATTCATCTCCCTTTCCTTCAACCCTTGTTGCCCTGCTTACTTACAAATATTTGTGCCTATTTCTCTTTTTTCCTCTATTTTTTATTTTACCTTCTTTCCTCCCCAACCTCCCATTACGCTTTCTTTCTGAACACCTTCATGTTTTATAATCATTTTTAAATTTTGTTAATTTTAATGAGAAAGACATAATAATGAGACAGTTTCAAAAGAGTCACAATTATTGTTTAGGGTACAAGATGCAGACATGATATCTTTTCTAAAAATTTGCATTAGTACAAATATTTATTCTCACTGAACTAAGAGAACGTAGCTGTATATATAGTTCAATTGTCCATAATAGCAGTGGGTTTTCAGCAGAACTGGCAATGTTGGAAGCTGTTGACTTGAGCCCTTTATAGTTCAGCATATTAATCTGGCTTTACTTTTTATACTTTGTGGTATACTTTTCTGCTGGATGATTAAGACCAAGGTAAAGCAAGACCTATATAACAAAACATGTAATTTTTTTATTGGACAAGGTCACTCAGATTCCCTCAGTATTATTTAAACATTTCTTTCAGGCTATAAGATAAATTCTGATTGGAAGTTGTGATTTTGAAATGTCACTTACAGGTGATTTTGAAGGTGCTGTACACCTGAGTTCTTTGGAAGGTAAGAAAAAAAATTGTGTTTGTACCTTTAGGGGGGTGCAATTCCAGAAAGAGTGTGGGACCATAAACATAGAATGGATGAAAGAAGAATTCAATACATGAGGGGGCCATGGTGAGCCAGCAGCCTCTCCACCACTGGTATAGCTCATTTCTCTGCCCGAAATGCCTCCAGAATTCATGGGAAACTTCTATACCTTGAAAGTATTGAGAGAGGAGGCACAAAGGAAGAAAATAGGGTATATCTACAACACTCCTCCTGTGGCTTCTGTCCCATTGATAAAAATCTGAGCCATACTGAAGTTAATTCTGGCAGTAACTTCTGAGCTGCATTATTCAAGCTATTCAAGTAGCCACTGGGGAAACCAGAATCCCTTTGGGAAAGTTCTTGCTCTGGTAAAGTTGTGTCTGCATTTAATAGGTGATGTGCAAGATGCTCTCTACATGTACTGCTGGTGTCAGTACATTCTAAACTTTATTACCACAGGAATGGCAGCGTATGTTACAAACCAGGATGCACGCAGGATAGGAGTTCTGTGGTTTATGCCAGATCAGAAATAGCATGAACATTTATTCCTTTAGAGTCCATTTTCACTATGGTATCAAATAATTCTATATGATATTGGCCAGCTTTTAAATGAAAACTGTTCAAGAAGGCCATTTACTTCTTTCTGCCTATTTGTATTCCATCCCTACTTAATTTATATAGACCCAGTAACGTTTGAATGTACTTTCTCATGTGTAGAAACTTGTATATACAATGGGTAGCAATTATCTTCCATAAGTGGATTGCACATGAGAAGGAACATATGAGATGAATGTTCCCTGTTATTAAAGTTATACAGACTACAGGAAGCAAAAAATATAAGAAAATATTCTTCATGAATATAGAGATAAAGCTACTTAACAGAACATTAGCAAGTTCAGCATATGAATATATACAAAAGAGTATTCAACATGACAAAGTGCAATGCTGATGTAACATCCAAAACTCAATTAGTGTAGTACATCATACTAATAGTTTGAAAGACAAAACCACATGATCATATACACAATTGTAGAAGAAGCTTTTGACTCCACAACACTCATTCATGTTAAGGACAAACAAATAAATAAAACCAGCAATCAGCAATATTTATGAGTTCACATCGTACTGGGCTTCAGGGAAGACATTTTTTTGTATGTGTGACAGTAAACTCTGTCTACTTCCTGGCAGCCAGGAAGTGAGCAGCTTTGTTCCATCATGTGTTGCCTATCCATTATGTTCTGCCCCACCAGAGCTCAAGAGCAGTGGGTATGCCAATTAAGAACTGAAGTAGCGAGCCAAGGTAAATCTCTAAGGGAGCTGTAAATTGATCGTCTTAGGAACATGGTTAAAGGGAAAGAAACCTAACCCACACATTTACACTCTTTAAAGTGATTTTCCTAATCTCACACAGTAATAATGTGATTGGATCAGGCTCACATTTCTGACGTCTGGCATGCCCCTGAGGAAATGTCCATAAATTCTGAGAGATGTGAAAATGATATTAGAACAAAGATCTCTGTCAGTGGAGTGAGTCTTGCTCACCACATTTGTTGTGCAATACCCATACAGGTTGAGATTAGTGTTTCAGTTTTGGTCTCCTTTTCTCCCCAGTGAACTTCATACCATTTGGTCAGCACACTACACTATGTGATATACTTTGCAAAAGTCCTCCACCTCCCTTGGAGACTCAGATGTGCAGTTCTATGAGGTCCACAGCAGGTTCCATTACAGAATCTAAACTCTCATTGCTCTTCTTGATGTTATCTCGCTCTTGCTAATTGACATACTATCAAAAAATTAAAATGCAGATATGAATATTTCTTTATCTGGGTGGACTTAAAGTCAAAAGAAGGACTAAGGTAGATATATATTTAATTTTTCTGACCGATAAAAGGAAGATTATGTAAGGTAAATAAATACTGAACAGATATTTAAATTAGCCCCCTTCTCTTCAAAGGAGGACCGATCATGATACACCAAGAATGATAATACTTACAGTAGCAGGATGATGAAAGTTTTGTTGGACAGGTCTTGCTTTAATGTGCCCTTAGTCATCCAGCAGAAAAGCTTAGTTAAGAGGCATAAAACGTAGAGCTGGGGCCCAGCGGGATGGCTCAGTGGTCTAAAGCGCCTGCTTAGGAAAGCTTGGGTGGCTTCAGGGACCGCAGTTCAATCCCCGGCACCACATGCTGCGCCAGCCCTGCCCTCAGGGCGGGCTGAGCCGGCCATAAAAATGAGTGAATAAACAAACAAAGGTTCTGAAACAAGAAAATAAATGAATAAATAAATAAATAAATAAATAGTAATTAAAAAAATGTAGAGCTAGATTAGTATGGTGAGCTGTAAGAGGCTTAAATCAACAGCCTTCAACATTGCCAGTTTCACTGGTAACCCATTGCAATTATGAAACATTGGATTATGTATACAACTACTTTCTCCTAGTTCAAAGAGAAAAAACTTTTCTTTTTCTCTGAACCAATGTTGATTAGAAAATTTGTCATGTCTGCACCCTGTGCTCTGTATAACTTTTGTGAGGACAACAATATGCACTGTGTCTATTATTGAGAGTGTGCTACTAAAATGTTTTGAAACTCTTGTATTGTTATCTCTTATTAAAAGTAATAAAAATATTTAAATGCTAAAAAATACAAGATAAATAAAGAAAGAAAGAAGGAAAGAAAAAAAAGGAAAGAAAAAAAGAAAATTCAGGCTGGCCAGATAGTTCAGTGTACTAAAGTGTCTGCTTAGGCAGAGCGCAGGGACCAGGGTTTGATTTCTGTCGTGCCATACTGGCCCTGCCCCCTAGACACCTTCTAATTATTTTTCTGGATATTGTTTATACTTTTTGTTTTATGATTCATACTGTATCTCTGACTTACAATCTACCCTGAGAAGGTGATTGAGACTGGGCATGGTGGCATGCACCTGCAATCCCAGGACTTGGGAGGCTGTAAACAGGAGAATCACTGCAAGTCCTATCTATGTAGTGAGACCCTGTCCTAAATATACTAAAAAATTATCGTGAAAAAAATACAGTAGCTAGACATGCCATGATTATTTTCCCACTTACTGCTTCATAATGGGACAACATTTATAAGTGTTCTTTACTGAGTTTTGTCCCTTCCCACTAGCCTCCTCCTTTTCCAGATGCCTTGACTCAGAGTTGAATGGTTTCAGCAGTACTTAACAAATGACTTAATGTTCAGCCTTTCCTATCAAGTTGAATACCTACAGCCCATACCAAGACAGAAGCTTTAGGAGAAAAAGACTTTGGGACATCAGCTCATCCAATGCTTAACTTAAACACAAGCATAAAACAACAACTCATGCCAACCAAGAATAGATGAAAACACAACAGCCCCAGGTGGACAGTATCAGAAAGGCCCTGAGGCCCTGATATGAGCTTATGACAGAGTGATGGAAGGATATATTCAGAAACATATCCAGATGTGTGGTAATGCCCTAGGTGACCTGTGGTCCCTCTGCCTCACCCCCAGTGGATCAGGGATAGGCCCAGGCCACCTTGAACAAGTAATTTTCCTACTTAGCTCTCCAGTCATTGATTCTGCTTTGAGTTCCCACCAAAAGAATTACCTTGGATACCAGACCTGGATCAGAAAAAGGAAGATTAAAAACTCCTTAAGAGGAGATGACATCTGTTGTTATATCTGTTGTCCCACTGTCACTGATTAATGTGGATTGTTAGCCACACAAAAGATGGGAATCAAGTGTAGGTTGCTTCTTGAGCTTGTTGAGACTATCGCCAATGCCTACTCTCTTCAAAGTTTTCTAAAGGTAGGCCTATCTTCCAAGATGCATGGGACCTACTTCTTGAAATGGCCCAAACTCTACAAAAATATCAACTCATGGTAAATCAAGAAAGGCTGGGACTACAGAGTACAGTGTATGGGCATGACCCACCTCTTTATTGATGTTGCTTAGAGAAAAAAAGAAAAGGAAAAGAATATACTTCTCTTTGGACTAAGAGGAAGCAGATACATACACAGTCAAATGTTCTGCAATTGCAGTGGGCCACCAATGAAGCTTGTAATGTTG
>PVJA010057255.1:0-10508 GCA_004027025.1 Myocastor coypus
TCAGTTTAGATTAATACATATAGGTATATAAGATTGATCAAACAATTAAACATTAACCTTTCTAAATCCACATTACTTTTTTTTTCTTTTCCCCTTTCTTTTCTTTGAAAGTTGACATATTGCATATTGTCCTCACAATCATTCTACAGAGTACAGTGTGTGGGCATGACCCACCTCCCTATTGATGTTGCTTAGAAAATAAAAAAGGAAAGAATATACTTCTCTTTGGACTAAGAGGAAGCAGATACATACACAGTCAGAGGTTTTGCAATTGCAGTGCGCCACCAGTGAAGCTTGTGATGTTGGAAGCTATTGAATCTAAGCCTCCTAAAGCTCATCTCACCAATCTAGCTCTGCATTCCATGCATTGTAATTATTGTGAGTTTTTGAGGCATGGTTTGGTTTAATACAATTTTGAGCTAAGATAAATTTTCCAAATTATAGATGAAATAATTTTTTGTAGCTCTTTTTTTTCTCCTTGCAATAAAATTATACTTCAATGTGCTTACTCTATGGAATGCCCCGCTATAATAGACAGTTTATTTCCTCACTCCACTGATGTAAAATACGGTCATGCAGTTTCCTTGGACAATAAAATGTTGGTTGATAGATGGTTAGAAGGCTTGAATGTGCTGACATTTGGTTGGATCTCTTGAAGTTACATTATCCATCATGACAAAAATATTTCACAAGTAGTTTCTCAACTCTGAATGTTGAAGACATGCATCACACACATGAATCTGAAGCCTGGAGTCTAGTGTGGCTCAGGCAAGCTTAGTCAAATTCAGCTGAACTGTAGCCTATCCACAAATCCATGAAGAAGAAAAGTCATTGTACGTCATAAAATTTTTCCCTTCATCATTATTACCAAAAATTTGTCTAATATATAAAGGTTAGTTCCACTTCCATTTAGTCCTGTCATTGTGAACTATAGGAATTTTACCAAATAGTAAAGTTAATATAGACACAAGTTTGCTTTAATATGATTAAATTCATATACAAGTCTTTTAAAATTGGAACTCTCAATGGATATATTTACTGTATATTTACTACAGGCCTAGTAAATATTTTGTTTAATCTAATATCAAATAATGAACAAGTAGAACAATGTATTCTGAAATGCAATGCAATTTTTTTTTTGTCTTTTTGAGACAGGGTCTCGCTGTGCAGTGCAGGCTGGCCTTGAGCTCACTTTTGGAGCCCAGGCTGGTCTCGAACGCATATTGATCCTCCTGCCTCAGCCTCTCATGTGCTGGAATTATAGATGTGCGCCACCATGCCCGGCTTGCAATGAAATATTTTCAATGCTTCTCTATCACACCTCAATACTTTATTTTAAACTATGATTCTATAATAGGCTTTGACAGAGATTTATCTTTTAGAAATCTACTTGACTTCTAATTTGATGCCAAATGTTTTTGGGTAAAAATTGACCATAGTTCATGGATAATTTGTATTATGGGTTCTGTGATTTTCACTTTTCTCATCTATTTTTGCAGGAATTGTTTCCCTTTGGCTCAAAGCGGGACAAAACAGTATGTTTGTGTTAATAAGGAGAGACCTAAGATTAGAAACTTTGTCATTGAGAATGATGATAAAATTATGGCTTATGAGTTTCAGTAATGTCATGGTTTAGGACCTAAAAGATCCCCCCCCAGAAATCTAATATAATCAAATATTGGACTTTTTGATGATGACTGGATAATGGAGGTGCTATACTCACCTGTTGAATAACCCCAGATGGGGCCTGGTTGTAAGAGGTGCATCTCATAAACATAACATGAAAGAATAACTTTTTGTCCCCAACTTTGCCCTTCTCTCTCTGCTTTCTGGATGTCATGTGTTGAGCAGCTTTCTCCCACTATACCTTTAAAGCTTTGGATGAAGTCCTGCAACTGACTGAAGGCACTGAATTTTTTGAATCAATAAACCTCTCCTTTAATTTTGTTCCACAGATAGGAAAGTAACTAATTCAAGAAAGTTGCTTATCCAGAGGACTCTGGGTGTCCCTCAGGACTCTAACAAGCTATGATCCTTGGGCCTCAGTGTGCAGGCTGGGAGCTTGTGCTAGTGGTGTTCCAAATTTTTAAGAACTTTGGAGGACCACAGGTGGCCCACAAGACTCTGAGGAGCAGGGATAATTGGGACCAGTGCATGCAGGTATCGAGATTTCTTAGTGCCTAGTCCAACCATTTAAGAACTTTTGAGGACTCTGGGTAGCCTGCAGGATTCTGGTAAGCTCTGACCTTTGGCTCTGACTGTAAAGGCATGAAACTTTTGCTGGCACTGGTCCAATCTTTTAAGAACTTAGGAGGATCTTTGGTGGCCTTTGTGATCCTCTGGCCCATACCCACTACCTACACCTAAGCTTTGTTGACTGTCAGCCAGTTGCCCCCATTAGTAGGGAGACGCTTGGTAAAGCCTACCATGGTCTCCATTGTATCAGAAATATCACTGACTCACTCCCTACCACTCTCCCACCACTGCTAAATTTGGGTGAATCTTACGAGCTTAAAAATGTCAAAGCACCAGAGCAAAAGGCAATCCCAATCCTCTAGTCCACCAAGAACAAATCCAAGAGAGAAAGGCATATAGGAAATTGGAAATCACAAACCTGAAATTTCTGAAATGACAGCAACTAAAGTGAAGAAACAAGTCCATCAGACTCCAGAAAAATAATAACGTAAAATAATCTCTCAGGTCAAAAATGAAATGACAACAGTTATGAAAGAATTGCTCAGCACAGCTAAAGAATACATAAAAAATAGAGAATAGAAAGATGATGGAAACACTGAGTGAAAAACACAAGAAAAAGGGCTGGTCAAATATCTCAGTGTAGTGAAGTGCCTGAAAGCCAGGGCCAAAGTTTTGATCACTGGGGTCTGCTGTGCTGGTCGCACCCACCAGGTGAGCTGAGATGGCAATCGAGTCTGGGTGTGGTGGTGCAAGTGTGTAATCTCAGCTCTTGGGAGGCTGTAAACAGGCGGATCACTATGAGTCAGAATTAGTAGTGAGACTCTGAACAGCCTGAAGACACTTCCTTAAAATACAAAAAAGGGGGGGGGCAGGAAAAAATGAGCACACATGAAATAGATTCAAACAGATATGCAGGAAATTAAGAATGCCATTGAAAGCTGGCAAAGATGCTTGAAGAAAACTAAACTTAGACGTGGACACCCCTGAAGACAGTGGTTCACCTAATGTGAAAGGAAAGATCTCTTAAAACTAACAAGGAACACGGAAGTTAATAATTCAGTGGCTATAAGACCATGCAAAGAAAAAGAATATAAGAATGATAGGTGTCAAGAGCTGGTGAGATAGCTCAGTGGTCTAAAGTGCCATTTTAGGCAAGCTTAGGCAACCACAGGGACCATGGTTCAATGCCCGGCATCACATGCTGTTCCAGTTCCACCCGCAGGACAGGCTGAGCCAGTCATAAATTAATAAATAAATAAATAAATAAATAAATCAATCAATCAAACAAAAAGAAGACAAAAGATACCTGTCAATGAATCAATAGGAGAAAACATAAATGGCATACAAAGACTACAGGAGTGCTAGTACAAAATTATCTAAACATGACAAAAGTATCAGACACAGAGTTAAACAAGGCATATGGGTCTCAAAATATTCATGATGAAAACAAATCTGAATCTAGACCTGTAATAATCAAGACCTCAGAAATTCAGCAAAGGAATACAATATTGAAAGCTGTTACAGAGAAAAAAAACAGAGCATCTACAATGGAAAGCCCATCTGCATCATGGAAGGTTTCTCAACACAAACCATGAAATCAAGAAGAGCTTGAGGTGAAATATTTCAGGTCCTGAAAGAAAACATCTTGTAATTCAGATTGGTGTCCCCTTCAAAACTACTTATCAAATTCCATAGTGAGATAAGACCCTTACATAGAACAACTGAAGAAATTCATGACCACCAAATCAACCCAACAAACAGTACTGACAGATTCTAGAGAAAGACAGAAAGAACCACAGGTTCCAGAACAACAAAAAGGAACCATCAAACAGAGCAAGCAATTAAAAAGAGGGAACTACAGCAAGAAAATAAAGACAAAGGTAAGTTCAATGCACATAAATTATAACCATCAATGTAAATGACTTCAATTCAATAATCAAAAGAAATATACCAGCAGAATGGATTAAGAAACAAAATCCAACAATATGCTTCATGCAAGAAATACACTTGGGGGGTCAGGAAGATAGCTCAGTGGGATAAATATTTGCCTGGCATGTGCAAGGTTCTGAGTTTGATCTCTGGTACCACAAACAAACAAAAATACTTGAAAGAAAAATCACAGACTGAAAGTCAAAGGATGTAAAAAATTTGCTATGCAATATGAATCCAGAAAAAATGGAGATAGCTGTTTTGGTTGCTGAAATTATCAATTTCTAAAGAAAAATAATTCAAAGAAATAAAATAATGTCACTACACACTTATTAAGGGAAAACTGAAAGAAGAAAAAATAATACCTACAAATACATGTTATGCCCCCAATGTAGTAGTACCTACCTACATAAGACATTTTATTTTTCTGTATTTAGGGCAGGGTCTACAGGGTGTTCAAGGTCTGACTACATAGATAAGATTTGTGGTGATTCTTCTTTTTACAGCCTGCAAAGTGATGGGATTACAGGCACCCACCACCAAGGGCAGTCTCAATCGCCCTCTCAGTGTACCCCAAGGGAGGGGTGGCACAGCAGGCTGGGGATTGAATTGCAGATGCTGTGTGCTGCCTAAGCAGGCATTTTAATCTGCTGAGCCATCAGGCTGGCCCATGTCACTAATTTTAACAGAAATGAATAATCAAGTCAGCTAAAATACAACTGTAATAGGGGACTTTAACATGCCACTTTCACAAAAAGATGCATCAAGTAGACAAAATATCAGAGAAAAGCAACAGAATCTAACCAAGTGTTTGAGAAAATGGGCTTAGTAGACCTTTAAAATATTTTACCCAGAACAATAGAATACATATTCTTCCCAGCTGCACACAGGATGTCCTTCAAAATAGACCATGTACTAGCACACAGAACATGTTAATGTAAATGCAAAGAATTGAAATTATGCCATACATACTTGTCTCTCCAGAGTGCAATGAACCTGGAAATTATTGACAAAAGAAATCACAAAAATAATGCAAACATATGGTAATTATTTTTTTATTTTTTTAATATGGTAATTATTTAACAACCTGTGAAACAGTGGGTCACAGATGAAATTAAAGAAATTAAAAAAATATTTTCAGCCAAATCCGAATGCAGATAAAACTTACCAGAACCTGTGCGATGCAATGAAAGTTTTCTTAAGAGGACAATTTATAGTGGTAAATTTGCATGTTAGGAAAGCAGAACAAGCCCAAGTAAATAATAAACTCACTGACAGAGAAATTACATTGGACACAGCCCAGGTCTGCTATGTGAGCAAGACAAACTGGGACCTGCCGGATCCTCATTGGACCCAAAGCCCAGACCCAGCACGTGTGGGAGATGACCTGGGGCCAGCTGAATCCTCACTGACCAATAGCCCAGGCCCTGCTTATGAGTGAGATGGCCCTAGGCCCTCCCTGATCCTGATTCAAGCCAGAGCCCAATGCCTTCATGTGAGTGTGATGGTCTGGGGCATGCCCAGCCCTTATTCAACCCAGAGCCCAGGCCTGCCATGTCTGATATAGAACTCTGAGACAGAACTCCCTGCAGAGAGGCTAGAGGCAAGACTCACCCAGCTGATCCAGGAACAGAACATTTTGCCAGAGTAGCATAGCAGGCTCACCTCCAAAGGTTGCAGCAGAAAGAAATAGAGCACAGCAGCCAGACCCAAGCTACACCTACCTGGACGAGTTTGAATTTGGTAGACCTGGACCTGTTGCTACAGTACTAACTGCGCCAAAGCCATACATCAAATGTCAGAAGACACTGCTATACGAAATGACAAAGAGAAGGAACAAAATGCATTCTCAGGCCCTGAGCCCACCAAGGACATATGCAGGAGATAATAGTATAGAATAAATTGTAAATCACACACCTGAAATCTCTGAGATAATAGTGTCTGAAATTAAAAAAGAACTACAGAAAGGTATAGAGGAAATCAGATCAGAAATATTTTCTGAAGTAAAAAATGAAATGCTAACTATATTGAAAGAAGTACTAAATGTTCCTAAAGGAGACACTAATTTAAAAAAATAGAGAATAGTAAAAGAATTTAATCCTTGAATGAGCAATGTAGGAGAGAAATAGAATTCATGAAGGAGATTCAAAGTGTGATATGGGAAATTAGAACCTCAATTACAAGCTGGAAAAACGGAATGAAAGTGAAAAATAGACTTTTAGACATTGAAGACACTGTTGCAACTAATGAAAAGGTTAGAAAAAACCTCTTAAAACAACCATGATGGAGGAAAAAATAATTCAACATCTGCAAGACAATGCAATGAACAACGTGAGACTAATAGGCATCACTGAGAAAGAAGGAGTCAATACAAATGATATAAAAGAACATGGACAGAAGTAATAGCAGAAAGCTTCCCAAATATGAGGAAACCATCTGATCTTCAGGAAACAGAAGCATATAGATCTCCAAATAACATCAATCCAAGTAAAATCCCACCCTGACATATAATAATCAAGACCCTAGAAATTCAGCACAGGAACTGTATACTAAAAGCCACTAGAGAAAAGAAAAAGATCACATTTAAAGGAAAATACATCTGAATAATGGCAGATTTCTCTTCATAAACCATCAAGTCAAGAAGAGACTTGCAAGAAAACAAGCCCAGAGTGCTACACCTTGCAAAACTCTCTTTCAAGTTCAATGGAGAAGTGAAATACTTTCAGGATAAAGAACAAGTACAGAATTTCATTATGACAAAGCCAACCCTATACAATTCACTATAGGGTATTCTTGAGAGGGATCAAAATGACCACAACTCCATGCAGAGGAATGGAAATAGCCCATCAAATTGGGCAAATAATTAAACACAGGAGAAAAAGAGATATACCACAGCAGTCTTTCAACTATTCTTCTGTATACAGCAGCAAATTATTTCCATCGGCATATTCCACAAATGGACTTCTCCTGCATCATATAGGTCTTGAATGTGGCTGTATCTACAGAGTGGACATCAAAGAAATAGCAGTAGCTCACTCCAAGGTGACACCTGTCCACCATTAAGCATCATGGACACTGTTTACATCCACAACATACTAGAACTTTGTGTGATATCCTACCCCCAAACTGTAAGAAGTGCTGGTCGTATATTTGCCATTCTAGTCTTTATGTTATGTTTTATTCTTAGTCAATCTTTACTATCATGAAGAATTTTTCTTAGTTGAATTAATTTGAAATATTTAGTTTTGAATTAATTTTCAGAGTATTATTTAATCTTAATTTTTAAAAGATTTATGATGTATGTCTGACTTACAATCTACTTACAACACATGATAAATTTTCTCCTAATATTAGAGAATTTAAAAAGTATATTTCATAGCCGGGCGTGGTGGCTCACGCCTGTAATCCCAGCACTCGGGAGGCTGAGGCAGGAGGATTGGTGCGAGTTCGAGACCAGCCTGGGCTACAAAAGTGAGCTCAAGGCCAGCCTCAACTGCATAGTGAGACCCTGTCTCAAAAAGAAAAAAAAGTATATTTCCTTTTCCATTGATTTTATATTACTTCTTCCTTGTTTTTTACATATACACAACAGGTCTTTTTTCTTTCAGTCCTTTGAATTAATTAGTCTAGTTTCTTACACACTTGCTCTTTTCCTTCCTAACTAAGGTGCTGTTTAATTTTGTTCTTCCATAGCTAATAGTTTATATATGCTTTGATGAATATTTTTGTTCACAATTACTTTTGGAAAATTTCATTTTTGTGTATGTGGGTCTGATTTTATTCAAATTTCTTGTTCAAAGTTTCAATTTTTCTTGGAAGTGTCCCATAATTTCAACTAAGTGTAGAAATATTATATTTTAAGACTAAAAATAGCAGAAATAAACATAGAAAAATAGTTACAAGTAAGAGTACATATAGTACAGAATTTCAAAACCAGAAAAATTTAACAATGATTTTATTACACATTTTCATCATCAGATCAGTTTAGATTAATAATATCTATATATTTATTGCCTACCTCTTTCT
Source organism: Myocastor coypus (assembly GCA_004027025.1). Classification (NCBI taxonomy): domain Eukaryota; kingdom Metazoa; phylum Chordata; class Mammalia; order Rodentia; family Myocastoridae; genus Myocastor; species Myocastor coypus. The sequence continues at coordinate 8,152 of PVJA010057255.1, forward strand.
ACTTTGAAAATTCTAAGTATGTGAATATGTTTTTTTTAAATTGCTCAGTTTTTTTTTTAAAAAAAAATTATTTATTTTTTTCTTGTTTCAGAGCCTTTGTTTGTTTATTCACTCATTTTAATGGCTGGCTCAGCCCACCCCAAGGGCAGGGCTGGCGCAGCATTTGGTGCCGGGGATCAAACCGTGGTCCCTGAAGCCACCCAAGCTTTACCAAGCAGGCGCTTTAGACCACTGAGCCATCCCGCTGGGCCCCTGAATATGTTTTTTGATTTTGGCACAGAGTGAACTATTATGTGATTGATCTATAAATGCTTTCTTCATTTTTATTTTACACAATTTTTATTGTTATACTAATTTAAGTTTGTAATTGATTTATTTATAATGTATCATCTATTATTAATCTCACGCTATGCATTCCTTTCAGAAATATGTTTCTAAAATTCCCTGTCTACATCTTATGTCTTTCACATTTCAGTATTTGTCTATAATTTTTTATATGCTGTCAGTATTGATTTTCAATAAGGTAATAAAAAAAGAAAAATGACTTGTATTTGATGTGAAATTGTGGACAGTATTCTCATATTTTTGTATTCTTTCCTTTGGTAAGTCTGAATGAGATTAAATTCTATACTAAAAGAAAAAAAAAGAGTGAAAAGGACAAAAAAAATTAAGGTCTATTGAAAGAAAGTGTTAATGTTTATGTGACCATTCTTGTATACATGTATCCATTAATCTGAGCAACAGGTTCGAGGATAAAAATACATAATATAACAACCATTGTTAATCTTTATTCTTGCCTTGAAATTCTCTGCCATATTATATTGTTGTATTATACTCCCTCTGTCTTTATTTTTGGTATTTGTTTTTGCTTTTGTGTTTGTTTTTACTCTTTAAAATAAAATAAATATGCATTAAAAAGGGGAAATTACAGAAATCATAGTTTTCATAATATACTCCCCAAAAAGAAAAAGAAATACTTAGGAATGAGTCTTACAAAGGAAATAAAATATTTATAGAGTGAAAATTACCATTATCTGACAAAAGAGATTGAAGAGGACTTGAGAAAATGGAAATATACTCCATGCTCCTGAACAGGAAGACCAACATTGTGAAATAGCCATAATCCCAAAATTGTTATACAGATTCAATGCAATCTAAATTATAAGAAAATTAGTATTCCTCACAGGGCTTGAGAAAACTGGCCTTAAACTCATCTGCAACAACGAGAGAGACCCAGAGTAGCAAAAACAATCCAGGGAAATGAAAGGCAGGAGGTATCACAATCCTTGACTTGAAATTATAGTATAGAACGACTGTGAAAAAGTCAGTATGGTACTGGCATAAATACAGACCTGAGGATCAGTGGAACAGATTAGCAAATTCAGACACAACTACAAACACACTCAGCCATCTTATCTTTCACTAAGGGGCCAAAGATATACACTACAAAAAAAGATAGCCTCTTTAATTAATCATAGCAGATAAGGTGGCTTTCCATATTCCAAATGCTAAAATTAGTCCTGTGCGATCACCATGCACTAAACTGGACTCAAAATGGAAGAATGAATTAAAGATTAAAACAGAAACACTGAATATTCTGGAGAAAAGTGTAGGAAGAAATCTTAAAGACTTAGTGGTAAGCAGAGAGTTCATGAACAAAAACAAAAGTACATGGATAATACTTCTAAGACTCAACAACTGGAATCTCATCTTTTTGAAAAGTTTCTGTGCAAAAGAAATCTCCAACAGAGTAAGAAGAAAACCCACAAACTGGGACAATATTATAGCTCACTGTCCTTCTAACAAAGACTTTCTATATAGAACAAATAAAGAATTAGAAAAAAAAAAAAAAAAGATCTGGTTCCCCAACTTCAAAGAACCAAGCAGAAAGTGGACATCTGAGATGAATATATATTTTTCAGATGAAGAAATACAAATGACAAGTAAATGTATGAAAAAAATGTTCACTATCATTGATCTTTTGAGAAATGCAAATTAAAACAACACTGAGATTATATCTCACCCCAGAAAGAATGTCTGTCATGAAGAAGTCAATCAATAACAAATGCTGGAGGGTCTGTAGGGAAAAAGAATCCTTTTTCCATTGTTGGTGGGAGTGCAGATTGGTATAACTACTGTGGAAATCAGTGTGGTGGTTCTATAGCACAATGTAATGCTAAAATTATGTTTGGAATACATGTCACTCTTGTCTTTTTGATATGTACTGCTCCTGGTGTAAACTCAGTTACTGTCATTCTCTCAAGAGTAGTACTTGAAAATAAGAGACTGGGCCAAAAACCATATTCTTGACAGGCTACAATTTTGTATTTCCTTGAATTTCCAAATATCTGTGTCAA
>PVJA010057256.1:0-10508 GCA_004027025.1 Myocastor coypus
TCGAGACCAGCCTGGGCTACAAAAGTGAGCTCAAGGCCAGCCTCAACTGCATAGCGAGACCCTGTCTCAAAAAGACAAAAAAAAAAAGAAAATCAATAATTATATAGCATATTAAAATTGTAGGAAAATATTGAAATGTGAAAGCTATAAGGTGTAGACAGTGTGAATTTTAGAGAAATACTTCTGAAATTAATATGTAGTATAAGATTAATAATAGATTGCATATTATAAATTATTTACTAACCTAAAGGAATACAACAATAAAATCCTGTAAAATGAAAATGAAGAAAGCATTTACAGATCATATAATAGTTCACTCTATGCTAACATCAAGAAACTTATATTTATATGTTTTCAAAGTTAAAAGGTGTAGATAATAAATATTTAAAGATATGAAACTTCTGAATTTAGTTGAAAATATAGCACATTTCCAAAAAGAAAAGGAAACTTTCAGACAAGAAGTTTGAATAAAATTATACCAAGATACAAAAAAATGAAATTGTCCAAACTAATTGTAAGGAAAAACTATCATTAAAGCATATAGATAGATAGATAGATAGATAGATAGATAGATAGATAGATAGAATTTAGCTATCCAAGAACAAAACTAAATACCATCTTATTTTGTCATATTAGAAAAAAAGACTAAGTGTGTAAGAAACTAGACCAACTTGTTCAAAGTACTGAAGAGGACAAAAGACTTATTTGTGTGTAAAAGACAAGGAAGAAGTAATACAATGCAAATATACATTATACAGTTTCTAATACTAGAAAAAATTTCATATAATGTTCTATAACTAGTTTGGAAGTCAAAGATACAATATAAATCTTAAAACAAAAATTAAGATTAAAGAAAATTCAGAAAATTAAGCTGGGCGTGGTGGCACACACCTGTAATCCCAGCACTAGGGAGGCTGAGGCAGGAGAATTGGTGCGAGTTCGAGACCAGCCTGGGCTACAAAAGTGAGCTCAAGGCCAGCCTGAACTGCACAGTGAGACCTGTTTTAAAAAGAAAAAAAAAGAAAATTAATTAAATATTAATTCAAGATTAAATATTTCAAAACAATTCAACTAAGAAAAATGTTCCATGGTAGTAAAGAATTACTAAGAATAAAACATAACATAAATATTGCTATGAAAAATATAGGACCAGAACTTCTAACAGTTTGGGGATAGTATATCGCATAATATTCTCATATGTAATGTACATGGAGAGTGTCCATGACACTTACTCATGGCCAGGTGTCACTTGTTGGATTGAGCTACTGATATTTCCTTGATATCCACCCAATACATCCAGACAGAATCATTACTCATAGGTTGCAGGAGAGGTCCGTTTTTATAGACTATGCTAATCACAATATTTTGCTGCTACACACAAAAGAATAAGTGAAAGACTGCTTTTTTTACACTCCCTTTTCTCCTGTGTTCAATTGTTTGCCCTATTTATAGTGGGTTCTTTCCATTCTCCTTCGTGGAGTTGTGGTCATTTTGATCCCTCTCTAGAATATCTTTTAGTAGTCTGCAGACAGTTGAGTTTGTCATCGTGAAATTCTTCAGTTCTTTGCCATGGAAATATTTCACTTCTACATTAAACTTGAAAGAGAAGTTTGCAGGGTATATCAATCTAGTTCGGATCTTTCTTTTCAGTAGGAGAGCCACAATAATTCATACAATGAGTATTGTTGTCTTCATAGTAGTTGTTGAGAGATGGAGTGGAATTTGATTTCTTGCAAGACTTGAAGTATTTTGCTCCATTCTCTTCTTGACTTGATGGTTTCAGAAGAAAAATCTACCATTATTGTGATTGGCTTTCCTTTAAATATGATCTGTTTCTTTTCTCTAGCAGCTTGCAGCGTTCTGCTCTTATGCTGAATTTCTGGGATTTTGATTATGATATGTCTGGGTGGGTTTTTAATTGGGTTGATTTATTTGGATTGCTATATGCTTCAGTTATCTGAATGTCAGATTGTTTCCCTATATTTGGGAGAATTTTTGCTATTACTTTTGTCTATATTCTTTTTTTTTTTTTTGTCTTTTTGAGACAAGGTCTCGCTATGCAGTCGAGGCTGGCCTTGAATTCACTTTTGTAGCCCAGGGTGGACTCAAAGTCGCACCAATCCACTCAGCCTCCCGAGTGCTGGGATTACAGGTGTAAGCCACCATGCCCGGCTCATATTCTTTTTATATCATTTGTATTGACTACTTTCTCACTGATGCCTATTAGTCTCACATTGTTCATGTTTTCATCCTCTTGCACCTGGCTACTACTAAGAGTCATGGACACTGTCTTATGTCCACGACATGCTAGAACTTTGTGCAATATCCTATCTCCAAATTGTTAGAAGTGCTGGTGATGTATTTGTCATTTCAGTATTTATTTTATGCTTTTTGCTATTACTTCTGTCCATATTCTTTATCGATACCTATTATTCTCATGTCGTTCATCTTTGCATTGACTTGCACGTGTTGAACTGTTTTCCTGCATCCTAGTTGCTTTTGACGTATCCTTTCTTAAATTTTCACAACTCGTAATGGTGTCTTCAAGGTCTGAAAATCTATTCTCACTTTCATTGAAATGGTTGTGCCAGCTTGTGATTGAGGTTTTAAGTTCCTGTACAGCACATTGAATCTGCTCAATGCATTCTATTTCTTTCCTATTTTACTCATTCAAGGATTCCATCATTTTTCTGTTCTCTATTTTCTTATAAGTGTCTTCTTTAGGAGCCTTTAGTTTATCAGTATAGTTATCATTTCTTTTACTTCAGAAGTTGTTTCTGATCTACTTTCATCTATACATTTCTGAATTTATTGCTTTACATCAGATGCTATTATCTTAAAGATTTCAGATGTATGGTTTCCAATTTCTTCTATGCTATTGCCCACTGTATTTTTTCTCAGTGAGCTTGGTGCCTGACAGTGCATTTTGCTCATTCTCTTTGTCATTTTTTATATGTCTGTCTCCTGACCTTTGGTGTAGAGCTTTGGTAGAATTCTTGAGTTAGCATCAGGTCTGGATCAACCAAGTTAAACCTCGTCCAGGTGGGGGTGACTTGGATCTGGCTGCTGTGCTTCACTTCTTCCTGCTGCAGCCCTTGGAGGTGAACCTGCTGTACCACTCTGGCAAGATGATCTTCACTTAGATCAGCTGGGTGCACTTTGCCTCTGTATAGGACTATTCAGACCTACTGCATGGATTTCTGTGACAGGGTTCCAAACCAGACATGTTGGGTCAGGGCACTTGCTTGAATGAGGATCTGCTTGGCAACAGGTCATCTCATTCACACCCTGGACCTGGGTTCTGTGAGAAATGAGGATCTTGTGTGCCCCAGGTTGTCTCAATCAGAGGCTCGCCCTGGACTCTGTGCCAGATGAGGATGCAGCAGGTCCTGTGCCATCTCACCCACCAGGCCTGGGCTCTGGGTTGAATAAGGATCAGGTGGGCTGATTTTTTTAATTTGAGTACAGAATTCAGCGTAAATATTAATGATATTCTGTTGTGATTTCTCCTCTTTGAACCCCAATTGCATGGATTTGTTTCTTTCCTTATATTTTTGTAAATTATTCATGTGTTTAGTACAGGATCTACAGGATCTCTCTGCACAGGTAGGACTTGATCCTCCTGTTTTGCACCTTCGAATTGCTGGAATTATAGGTGTGTGCTACCACACCCAATCTCAAATGCCATCTCATAACACTTCAGGGGCAGAGCCAGGACAAGAGGCCAGGGATTTATCTCCAGTCCCTGCATTTCGCTAAACAGGTACTTTAATATGCTGAGATATCTGGCTGACCCCATTTTTATAGGATTTATAAAGTTTTCATTGGATTTTTAACAGGGTTTTTGTGATTTTTTTCTATTTCATTTAACTCTTTAAAAATCAGCATTTTAATTTATTTTTGCTTTTATTTTTCTATTACTTTTAATAAGAAATAACAATACTACAGTTTCAAAACACATTAGTAGTGAATTTCCAATAATTTGTTGTCCCTGGAGTAGTTATTTTGATTACAGGATGTAGGCATGATAATTTTTCGAATCATTATTGATGTAAAAATTTCTTTTCATTGAACTAAGAGAAAGTAGCTGTATACATAGTCCAATATTCTATAATTGCAATGGGTTATTGGCAGAACTGGAAATGTTGGAAGCAGTTGATTTAAGCCTTTGACAGCTCAATATACTAATCTAGCTTTAATTTTATGCCCCATGGGTAAACTTTTCTACTAGGTAGTTAAGGCAAACTTAAAGCAAGACCTGTATAACGGAATGTGTAACATTTTTACCTCTCAAGCTCAGTCAGATCCCCTCAGGATTTACTTTGAAATCATGTACAGTGCTTTGTAGATCTGTTGTCAGTGTCAGCTCTCTGGATGAGTAACAGCCATTGCTTGACCAGTGTGCTCTCTGTGAAAGCCTGAGAAAATGTTTTCTCTTTAGGTGATTCTCCTTACCCACACTATACATTGTCAGTCCCTTTTCTCCGTGACCCCAAAAATCTTCTTGGAAAGAAAATTTGGAACACTACTGAGCTATAGCATATTACAGCACAGGTTCTCTTATGTCCTGAGTCCTCACTGACCTTCAAGGCCTGGTGAAAATATTGACTATCCTCATAGCTCTTCTGTTTATGTACTTTTTGGTCTGTAACCTTTCACTCTTAACCCTCCAGAAGAAAAGCTTAGTGATACTCTTACGCTATAACATAGCCACTTGAGCTTAATATCATTGTCTTTTTATCAAATGTGTTAGACTTCACTTTGAATCGGTATTTTCCATCAATCATTGATATTCTAATGAATTCTTATAGAATGTGATAAAAGTAGTTACACATTTTTACACAAAAATTTAGAAATCTAAGCATATACAAAATTGTAAGTGATCAATCCTATGGCATATTTCCTTGTCTCTTACGCTCTTGTAACACCATTTTTGTTTTCTTGTAAAACAACCATTTACCTGAGTCACAGTATAGAAATAATAAAAATGAAATTAGAAGCACCACACATGTGAAAGACGAGAATGACAGGTGTTCCAAGCATAATTTTAGTGTTATACCTTGCAAACTTCAATGTGAAAAGCCTACTCAAGTTTCTTAGGACAACTGTCTACTTCATCCTTTGTGTCTATGGACATAGTTTTGTTCCTGCCTTGTTTCCTATCTTTTCGGCTTGCAGAGTATTCATTGTTTAACCCGGAAGTTCTTGATTTCCATTCAGCTGTACTATGCCTCTCCATTTTTATTTCTTCTTTTGAGTTCTTACACTAGTGAGACTATACAAAATTTACACATGTAAATCTGTTTTATTTCCCGTATGATTATATCTTCAAAACACATCCACCTACATATGAAGTCTTCTAGTTTATCATTCTTTATAGCTGAGTAATATTCTGTTGTATAAAAATACCACATCTTTTTGAAACATTCTTCAGATGATAAGTATTTTGTTTCTTCCGAAGATTTGATTATCACAAATTGCTCTGCTATAAACATAGGTGCACAGATATTGCTATGATTTGATGTCTTCAGCTCTTCTGGAAAAATTCCAAGTAGGAGGCTAGCTGGAATGAATGGGATTTCCAGTTCCAGTTTTCTTTTTAAGTAGTCTCTGCACTGATTTTCATAATGGTTACACCAGTCTGCATTCCCACCAGCAGTGGAGAAGTGTCCCTTTATCTCCACAGCCTCTCCAGCATTTGATGTTGGTTGATTTTTTTTTATGATAGCCATTCTTTCTGGAGTGAGATGGTATCTAAGTGTTTTTTTAATTTGCATTTTATGAAGGGCTTGCTATGTGGAGCATTTCTTCATATATTTATAGGCTTTCTCAAATCCTTTCTCTGAGAAGTGTGTATTCATCTCAAATGTGCATTTCTGGATTGGATCTTTGAATTTTGGGATCCTAATGTCTTTTAGCTCTTTATAAATTCCAGATAGAAGACCTTTGTCTGAATACTTATTAGTTAAATGTTTTTCAAAATTTGCGGATTGTCTTTTCACTCTGTTCATAATTTCTTTGGAAGTGCAAAAACTCATCAGCTAGAGGAGGTCTCAGTTATTTATTCTTTCAAGTGTTAAACGTGCATTTTGATTTTTGTCCATTAACTCCTTTCCTACCCCGATGTCTTCAAGATTTCCTACCACGTTCTCTTCCAGGAGATTTAGTATCTATCTTTTAATATTTACTTCTTTAATTCATTTTGACTTCAGTTTAAAGGATGGTGATAGATCTGGGTCAAATTCTTTTTTTTCAGCATGTGGAGAGCCATTTTTTCCAGCACCATTTGTTAAAGAGGTTATCTTTCTTCCAGTAAAAATGTTTGGCCCCTTTGTCAAAGATAAGGTGGCAGAGTATGTTTACATTTGCTTCTGCATCTTCTTATCTGTTCCATTGATTCTTTGGTCTTTTTTTTTTTTTTTTGCCAACACTATGCTGATTTTGATAGTGTAGCTTTGTAGTATAACTTTAGGTCAGGAATTGTAATGCCTCCTGCCATATTTTTGTGGCACAAGATTGTCTTTACTATTCAAGGTCTTTTCTGGATCTAAATAAATTTTAAGAATGATTTCTCCAGGTCTGTGAGTTTTTTTTTTTTTTTAATAGGGGTTGCATTAAATCTGTGTAATGATTTAAGGAGTGTGACCATCTTCACAATATTTGTTGTTCTTATCCAGGAGCAGGGAATACCTTTCTGTTTTCGGTAATCCTCTAGGATCTCTTTTTTCAGAGTACTATACTTTTCATTGAATAGGTGTTTTACTTCTTTAGTAGATAAAAATCAACGTTTTAACTTACTGATTCATAAAGAAATGTTTTCTTAGTCTTAATTGCATTAATTTATCTTGTGATCTTTGTGCTTTTCTTCCTTTTACAAGCTTTATGATTAATGTTTTTTTTTTGTTTTTTTTTTTTTCTCTTTTTGTCTTTTTGAGATAAGGTCTCACTATGCAGTTCAGGCTGGCCTTGCGCTCACTTTTGTAGCCCAAGCTGGTCTCGAACTCACACCGATCCTCCTGCCTCAGCCTCCCGAGTGCTGGGATTACAGGCGTGCGCCACCACGCCCGGCTAATGTTTTTTGTTTTTTTTTTTTTCTTTTCTATAACTTTCAGGTTCAACGTTAGGCCATTTCTGTTCTTTCCTTTTTCGGATGTTGAAATTCACAACAATGAACTTCCATTATAGTACTGATTTCACTGTATATCATAAGCTCTGATATATTTTATAGCTAATATTGTTTCATTGTAGAAACTGTAGTTTCTTCTTTAATTTCATTTATTACCTATTGGATGTTTAAGAGGGTATTGCTTAATTGCCCTATATTGATAGTGAGTATTCTTGGTTTCTTTGCAAGTTAATTCCAATTTCATTGCAATATGTTCTGATAATATGCCTGAGTTAGTGTGTATTTCTTTGGATTTCCTTAACCATTTTCTGTCAGCTAGTATGTTGTCTGCTCTTTAGAAAGTCCTATGTGCTTCTGAAATTGTGTATTTTATTGCTAGATGTAACACTCAATAGTTATCTACTAAGTCAATTTGTTCAAATTTTGGATCAGCTGTAGTATTTGTTGATTTTTTTTTCTAGTTGGTATGTCTATTTGTGGCAATGATTGAGTCATGTCCTCCATCATAACTATGCTAACACTTACTTGGTTTTTCGTATCCATCAGTGTTCATTTTATGTAGTTGTGCCAGGCTTTGGTGCATACATATTTATCATTGTTAATTTTTCCCTTGACACCTATGTAGTAACCTCTTTTATCTCTTCTGCTTATTAGTCTTAGTATGATATCTACTTTATCTGCAGATAGACTAGCTACTTCTTTGTCCAAGTTCTTCTTGGCTGTAATATGGTTTTTATACATTAGCTTTTATTCTGTGGACTTTTTGTAAATATATGCCTATGTAATATATTTTTGTATCTTGTGTTCTGATTTGTTGTATCAATGTGTTTCTTTTGATTATTGAATTGTGACCATTCACATTAAGTGTAACTGGTGGGTGTTGACATATTTTACTGTTTTCCTATTGTCAGTTCCCTTTCTTTAGTTCCGTTCAGTTGTTTGCCTTTTCTGATAGATTCATTCTGTTAGGATTCTTGGGAAAGATTTCATTATATTTTTCATGAATATCTTTCAGAAATTTTGTGGCTCATATTTTTTGTTGTTTGTTTGTTATGAATGTCTTAATGTGCTGGAGATCATGTAAGTATTTCTTTGTCAATTTAGAAAGACAACTTTATGACTTGTATCATTGTGGAATGGTGATTGTTTTTCTTTAGGGCTTGAAATGCTCCTAGTTCTTCCTAACCTGTTGATGTTTTATTTTGTGAAGTCTGCTGTATTTCTGAAGGGTTTAGCCTAATCGGTGTTTTATTTTTCTCTGACAAATTTTATTATTCTTTTTGTCTATTGAATTATTATTATGGTGTCATGTGGATGTTTTTCTTTATTAAGGCTAATTGGAGTTCTGTATACCTCACTAATTTTATTTATTTATTTATTTATTTATTTATTGTCTTTTTAAGACAGGGTCTCGCTATGCAGTTGAGGCTGGTCCTGAGCTCACTTTTGTAGCCCAGGCTGGTCTCGAACTCGCACCAATCCTTCTGCCTCAGCCTCCCGAGTGCTAGGATTACAGGCGTGCGCCACCACGCCCAGCCTCTCACTAATTTTAAAGTCACATTCTTTTCCCATTTTTGAGAAGTCTTCTGCTATTACTCCTATGCACTGATTTTTAAAATAGTTTGGGATTTAGAAACATTTTTTCATTCATTCCAAATTAATATTATTCTTTGCATCAACCAGCAGCAATTGAATTGATTTTTCATAGTTTCTTGATATTTTAAGAAGTCTTTCATTTGATTATCACAAGCCACAACCCTATCTTCTCAGTCTGATATTGGATATTCCCATTTGTTGACACTGCTATGTATGCCTCTTCCATCTATTTTATAGCATCCTATTTTTTCAGTAGTGGACATTTATTATTTCTCTAATTCTACTTTTTAAAAATCTGTACATACTTCAGATTCACTAATCAATTCTTTTATTGTGTTCTTAATCTCGTTAGTTGTGTGATTATTTTTTTATCTGCCTAGGGAATTTTTCATCCCCTTTGTTACTGATGCTCTACCATTTCAAAAAATTCAATTGGAAGGCTTTAATGTCTCCTTTAATGCCTTCTGGATTCCCTTGGATGAATGGGATATGTTGACTTTAATTTTATTTTAGGTTTTTCTTTTTATTTTTATCAATTTTTTATTTTTTTATTGATGCTTATAAGTTCTTTATGGTACTTAGTTTTATTACTCGTATTGAGACTTCTTTAGATTATGATTACTTTTCAGAACTGTCTTGTAATCCTAGGTTGATTTGGAACTTTCAGCCTATTGCAACATCTTGTGTCTTCTTTTTATTAGAGATGAAAGGCTCCAGGCTGTTTGGACCATTTCTTTGCTAATAGGCTGGAGTTTTGTTAATGACTCTCAAGTAATCTAGGTAATGGTATACAAGGAGAATTAGTTAACCACAGCAACAATGTCAGATTGATTAATTTAGTACAATCAGTATTAACTGTAGCACCAAACAAAAGCTAAAAAATAAGCTTTAATAACTAATTTGCTGCCACCTATAAATCTGGGTCCAGGTTTTGTTTTTATGTAACAGTTTCTGAAACAAATATGACAATAATATATAGTAATTTTTTCTCAATAGAACAATTTATCTCCTTTCACCATAAGGGAGTAGCTAGCCGTATTAAGATATAGTTAACTACTTAATGATTCATAAGAATGAGTGGTATATGTGTGGCAGTAAAAAGGAAAAAAAATGAAAGAAATACAATATGAAGAACAACATAATGGTACTATGAAGAATATGATAAGGTTGATGTTCAATGTCTTGTTAAGTAGTAAGGGGAAATTAGCAGTGTTAAGTAACAGAAATAGAAATTACTCCATAGGATAAGGTTAAATAATGAGAAGAGCTTAAACTAAAGAAAAAAAAAAGACAAATTTTGAGGGAATAAGATGAAATAGAGAAAAGAAAAGAGAAAGGGTGTAAAAGAGGGCCTATTCAAACAAATAAATGAAAATAATATTTCTTTACTATTTTTAGTCCTATTTTATTTTATCTCAAAAAATAAAAACCGAAGAAAAAACAAGTAGAAAAAAATGATCAAAAAAGGGAACATACAATGCATACTTTACAGATTTTCAAAACAAGGATAACTAATAGTTGTTGTTATCTGTGTTTATCATCAAATGTGTTGCTCAAATTAACAGGTACAGTTATGCAAGGTTGGAAAAATTCAATATTATTGTTTGCTCTTAAGAAATCTTAATTTTTTCTTCTTTTTAAAAAATTATGGCGCACGCCTGTAATCCCAGCACTCAGCAGGTTGAGGCAGGAGGATCAATGCGAGTTCAAGACCAGCCTGGGCTCCAAAAGTGAGCTCAAGGCCAGCCTGAACTGCATAGTGAGACCCTGTCTCAAAAAGACAAAA
>PVJA010057257.1:0-10517 GCA_004027025.1 Myocastor coypus
ATGTTGCATAGAAAAAAGAAAGAAAGAAAGAAAAAAAAAACAGGAAAGAATATACTTCCGTTTGGACTAAGAGGAAGCAGATACATATACAATCAAAGGTTTTGCAATTGCAGTGTGCCACCAGTGAAGCTTGTGACGTTGGAGGCTATTGAATCTAAGCCTCCTAAAGCTCATCTCACCAATCTAGCTCTGCGTTCCAAGCATTAGAATTTTATAACTGTGAAATATTTCATTTATTTCATGAATGCTTGAGGCATATTTGTTGAGTGCTAAATTCAAGAGCACCCCTTGCCCCAGCGCCCGTTTTTGCCAGGTTTGATTATGCTCGAGATACATAGGGTGTGCCATGAGCACCATTTCCCTTGTTGAAGTATTTCTAGTTGTTTCTTGGTCAGGAAGAACTTAACTTTGATGATGTTTCTCAAAGAAAGGTCAAAGATGTAGAAACCTCCCATGTTCCTCCATATGTATACCTATTTTCCTACAGGCTTAGTCTTTGAAAGGCAGACCGGTAGAATATAAAATCCTTGCTGTGTGGTGACAGTGTGTAGCCTGGTCAGGTCTGAATTATGTCCTACGGTATTTTTTATTAGCACCAAGATAATCGGAATGCCAAATTATTTTAAGAAATTAGGAAAGATTCAGAATTATTTTACAAGGACTGTTTTTCTTATGCAGAGACCCATTGGGCACCCTTCATCCAGGTAGATCAACGTGCGCCTACAGCTGGTTGGTAGGCATCACACGGCCTGGATGTTCTGTCAGCAGCCTGACATCTGGGGGCTTACGTCACAGAAGGAGCATTCACGGCATGTTCTGAAGCGTGAGGAGAGACGCCACGTGCTGTCCTTAGATGGGAGAGGAGATGTGCTTGTTTCTGGATGTGTAGATGTGACTGGAGCACATGCACATAAGCTGGGAAGAGGGCCCAGAAAGGGAGAAATGAGGACGCGGAATGGAAACAGAGGTAGGAGAAGAACCACTGCTGAGGTGACAGTGTCTTTTGCCCTTGTGCTTGCCAGGCAAGCACTTATTCTACTGAGCTATCTCCCCAACCTTTTTAAAAAGTAACAGCAAAAAAGAAGTAACGTAAAAGTGGTAAAGATTATTGTGTTCTTCACATATTCTGAGTCTCAAAAATTTTCTTTTTTATTACATTTAATAAGAAATAACACTGTGACAGTTTCAAAACACATTAGTAGTACATTTCTGGTATTTGATATAATGAATATTGTTATCCTACTAGTAGTTTATACAGAGTACAGGGTGTAGACATGACAATTTTTCTAATCATTATTGGTACAAAAAATTTTTTCTCATCAAACGAAGAGAAAGTAGTTGTATACATAATCCAATGTTCCATAATTGCAGTGGGTTATTGGCAAAACTGGCAACGTTGGAAGCTGTTGATTTAAGCCTTTCGTAGCTTATCTTTCTAATCTAGCTTTACATTTTGTGCCTCATGGCTAAACTTTTCTGCTGGGTGGTTAAGGGCAAGTTAAAGCAAGACCTATATAACAAAGCATATAACTTTTGTATCTCTGAAGGTCAGTCAAATCCCCTCAGGATTTACTTTGAAACCATGTACAGTACTTTGTAGAACTGTTGTCAGTGTCAGCCATCTGAATGAGTCATGGCCAAGAGTCTCATAAGTTTTAATTCAGCTCTTAGTTTGCTTCTCAATTATGTATGTTAATGGTATTTGCTCCTGTTTGTGAGGGGGAAGAGGATCCGTTTTTGGTTTTTTCACAGTGGTATTTCAGTTTTCTTTCTCCAGTTCTCAAGGAAAGAGCCTCATGTTCAGTCTGAACAGTAATCAAGGATCTGGTTCAGAAAGCGGTGGGCAGTCACAGAGCTGTCTAATATTCAGAGCCGGTGGACAAGCCTATCCAAGAGCTCAGCTCAGTGTCCATGAAAAGGGTGTGTGGACAACCACTCTGGCATCTTGGGGTGGCCTTGGAGGCTATCTGCAAACTCCACCGGCTGCCAAAACACTGACCTGGCTCTTATGTCCACACAAGCCTTTGCAGCTAGCTGTGGTCCAATTTTATCAGCTTCGGTCTCCAACGTTCTACTGTAAGGTCTATCAAACATAAACTCCTGCAGTTTAGACCACATCCACTGGCCCAAAGTCGCTGAACTATCTCATAGACAAATGGCCCAAATCATGATGAGAAAAATCAAACCCAGGAAATCCAATTCACGTGGCAAGGCAGCCTTTTCTGCAGCATGCCCAAGTATTGTGTGTGCTGTTGCACGGCCCAGAAGGAAGGAAAGCTGATGCGCATTGGTGACACTAAGAGTCCCATGATAATAAACCCTTGTCCCTCTGGTAGCACAAAAGCATTCATGTGCCCGAGGAGTCAACCACAGGAATAGCCCAGCTGGCCTCAGAGATGCCTGCTATATCCTTAATTTCATTCAACTAGATGACAAACCACTTCCTTAACTGTTGGATGTTGAGGGTCTTTCTCAGTTAGTGTGTCACTTTTAAGTTCTTCCATCAATGCTTCATATTCCAGTTCCAGGAGAAGTCTGAAATGCCCTTTCCCCAATAGCAGCAGCTGGCACCTCCCTGTGATTGGCCTCACTTCCAGGTGAGTGAAATAAAGCACTACAAATAGCAGCCCACAGGTCCTGACATCCAGCAATAGCTTCTACTTATCCTCCCTCTGAATAGTTCCTGTTAGGAGGAAGTGCCTGCCTGCATTTCCTTATGCCTCTGCCTATAATGATTGTAAATAGTTTCTGCAGTGGCTTCGGGAGGACCAGTAGGAGAGGAGCAGGAGCAGCTGGCACTCATGAAGAAGTGTGGCAATTCCTCACAGATCTTATAGGAGATGACGTGCTCCTGAGAGCGCCAGGAAAAATTGCACCTTCTTTAGTCAATACCTGTCTTACAAGAGTCACTCCAGAAGATACATTTGTGGGCATCCCCCTGGACGCCCTGACATCGGGCACTTGAAAAGAATCCTGGTCTTCTGTCACAGAAAGTCCCATTGAAATGAAAGCCTGGCAGAAGTGCAAGCCTGTCACACGCATAGGACGAAATAAGCCCCTGACACCTTGTTTACGAGATGGAGTCCTTGGGACTGATGACAGTTTGCTAAAGTTACTGCTAGTGAGTTCCACCTTTTGCAGCTGCCCAGTGGATTCAACTGGAAGACAAAAGAATTTCTAGCAGTAGATGGCAGTCCATAAGTGAAACTCATCTTTCTTTTACTTGATTATTGACTAGCATTGGCTATAGTGGACCCTGGGCTACGCAGCTTGTGGGGGAGGGTGGGTTGGGGTTTTAACCAGCGTCCTCCTGGACATCTCGTCCCTGTGCACTGCACCAGCACTTAGCACCTTACGTCTTGTCCTCTTTTATGTCTCTTCCTCACCTGGTCACTCATATTGCTTATTTAGAAGAAAGTTCTAGCATTGATACTTTTGCCTATAAAAATAGCAAGTATAACGTAAATCTACAACTGATGAAGTTGTGGCTATGGCTTACATGTTCTGACCAGAGTGTCAGTGCAAAGCCAGGTCCAGCTCTTCTTTCTGTTTTCTTCCACCATGGTTGTCTGGGCTGCCTGTCCTCTTGCTGGGTCACCTCAGCAGGGCCTCCTGCCCTCTCTGTGACCAGGGTGGCCCAAGAGCCATGCACCTGTGGCCCACTGTGGTGCTCATTCTGACCCAGAGTTGTCCTCCGGCCCTTGTGTGGGCTCAGTTCCACCGTCTCCTGCCCTGTGTGCTTGCCAGCCACGTACAAGGCCTTTTTTTTTTTTTTTTTTTTTTTTTTTTTTTTTTTTTTTTTTTTTTTTTTTTTTTTTCCTATCTCTCAGTGAGTTTTGTTTCACTTTAAGCTGTGCTCCTTCATTTGCGAATCTTGCTGCTAGGTGTTTTGTGATGAATGACTTCCTGTCTTTGAGCTCTTAGTTCACAACTAACAGGTCTCTTAGACTGTCTGAGATCCCCTAGTGCACAGTAGTCCTTTCAGTCACCCTCTACCCTGATAGACTCCTGATAGCATGCAACTCTCCAGAAGGGATGTCTGGCTCTTCCTTGTTGGCTGATTCTCTCAGCTGCGTGAGAAGAGAGTCAGCGTATCTTGTCCAGAGGGAGGTAGCTGCCTGCAAGGTGCTTCTTTGCCTATCAAATGAGCAGGAATACTAAGTCAAAAGCCACTCTAGTAAAACGTAAGAAGGGAGGAGGCCTGGGCCAGCCTGGGCGCATGGTGATGACTGGCATGCTTCTACATGCCCAAGGCCCTGCCCGCGAGAGCCCCGCCCACAGGACGCTGTGAGCAGCATGTGTCTGGATGAGATGCACGACAAACAAGCCCTGGGCCCACGGCTCTACTCATCCTGGGTCTCGGCAGGGTGTCGCACACATCGAGCTCTTGCCAAAGGCACAGAATGGGGGAGAGCCTGCAGGCTGATAGCCCCCTCCAGGATCATGCCACCTATCTGTTTGCCAAGGGAGGGCAGGTCCTGAATCGGCTATAACCCTTGAGATGATTCATAAAAGGCTCTCCTGGCCAGGCCCCTCACTTGTGTCTAACTCAGGTTGTCTGGTCACTGTCACTGGCCCACCTGCCGAAGCCCCAGGGTCCAGAACACTGCTTGCTTAAAGAACTCAAAATATTTGTCATGTGGATGAGGATGCCCGTGCTTTTGTGGGAAGGCAGCGAAGCCACGGATTTATATACGTCTTCATTTTCAAGTGGTCTGTGTCAGGGCAAGCCCCGCTTCATTTTTCCACCCTACTTGAAACCCAGATGTCTGGAAGTGGCAGTCGTCAGCATCGAGGTTCATAAACGGAATTGACCCAGTTTGGAAAACACATCTTCATAAGTATTTAATGACTGTGTCGGCCCCTGCTCGGGTGCAGAGGAGGTCTCCCCCATGGGACCTGGCAGGCGAGGAGGGCAGGCTGAGCCTGGCTGGTCACGTACACAAGATGTGGCCTGGTGGGAGCTGTGACTGCGTTCTCCAAAGTGTCCTCTTGCGAGAGTGTCAGGGGAACATCCCTGCGTCGGAGCGCACAGTTGCATTTCTGTGTGCACGGTGAGCCCAGAGCTTCATTTTTGTTCCCTCGGAGTCTGTTTTTGTTCCTGGCACAGGGATAATTTAATATTTTCCAGAGATGAAATTTTCAGGCACGCTGGCAACTTCTCTGTGTGCTCCTGTAAAGCGATCCCTCCATCTCGTGTGTCGTGAGTGGCCTTAATTCCTATAAATTAAAGAATGTGGAGAAGGTATCGGATTCGTTGGAGACAGAGTCTGAGCGCTGGCTTAGCGTCTGCTTGGCCTGTGGCTCTCCCCCACTTTCTCGCTTTGATTTTTCAGTACCGACTTAGAATCTTGCTGAGCGCCGAGCCCTCGCCGAGCTGTCCATCTCTGTCCCTTTCTGCACTGTCAGACTCTGTGGGAGGCAAGCTTCCCGACGGCTGGGCAGTCCCCAAGTGCGGGTGGCCGCGCAGCACTGCGCCAGGGCCTGGGTGTTCAAGTCACCGCGGCCTTTGAAAGCTACGTAAGTACCCCTGGGCCTCTGAGGGCGGCACTGCCAGGGTGAGAGGAGCTACTGCAGACACTTGGATTGCTTTTCAGTTTGCCTTCGGATTTCCATGATTTATGATACCTCATAAAGGAAAGGAACAAAAGAATTTTTGATCAATAGGTCTATTTTTCTTCTGTGCTGAACTGAAGACTTTGAAATTCTTCTTGGTATTCTTGTATGGCTCTGATACCATTTAATTGTGCGATCTCCGAATACCCGGTTGTAAATGTCTGGACTGGAAGGAGAAGGAAGGCGGGAGGGCCTGGGCCCAGGGCAGCGCCGGACGAGCCGCCGCTCGCTCCTGCTCGGAGTGGAGCGTTCTCATCGTGGCTCCTTGGCTGCCTCATGCCGCTGAGCCAGGCCGCTTGCGGTGTGGCAGAAGTCAGACGCGACGGGCGGGATCTCGGGCAGCGCCACTTTCCACCCAAGGGACGCGTACAGCAGGGTGGAAGCCACAGAGCCTGTGCCGTGGGCGGTGCTGTCGAGGCTCCTCCTCCTGCCCGTGGGCCTCTGCACGTTGGAGAAGTTTGCCTTGAGTGCTTAGCTACTTTATTTCCTAGATAAGCCATTTACAAATTATACTTTATACAATTCACAGGAGAGTTAAATATTCATAGACTTTCAAATACTAGAATATTTTGAAATATACTTTCACATTTTGTCTGAGTGATAGATTCACATGGGATGATGTCAGAATATATGAAATTCTCAAAGTGTGACAGTGATGAAGAAGAGGTTTTTTTGGAACTGGGGATTCAACTTAATTAGGCCCTAGCACTTGTCAGGCAGGCGCTTATTCTACAGAGCTATCTTCCCAGCCCCAAAGTGACAAAGATGAGTAAAGGCTCACTGTGGAGGAGGAGTGAAGAGGGCTCAAAGTTATCAAAGGAAGCAAAGAAAGAGGGGCCCCACTCCCAGCCCCAGAGGAACAGGAAACTGTACGTGAGCACATGAGCTCCAGCCAGGCACGTAACTTGGATGAAATTCATGTACTCCTAGAAAGAAGAAGTCGCCGAGATCAACTCAAGAATAAATAGAAATTCTGATAGATTTCCAGTAAGCAAAGAGACACGTTCACATGTGAGCACTTTCCCGCAGGAGAGGCCCTGGACAAAGTAGCCTCAGCGGTGGCTCCTCGTCTTCAACAGCATGAGAATGGGCCCTAGCTCTCTCTGAACTGCTCTAGTACACAGGGGAGGGCAGGTGTCATCTCGTCCTGGGAAGCCAGGGTTCCGATGATGCCAGAGACAACACAGACGCTGAAGGGCCGGAACGCTGAGACCAGTGTTTCATGTGAGCACGATGCCGAAATGCCCAGGCCATTAGAGCAAACGCAATCCAGCAGTATATGAACAGGATCACTGCCTCAGCCACGTGGGTTTATCCCACAAGTCTAAGGTTGGCTTCCTAAGTAGAGATAAGTTAGTGCAATACATTACATCAGTGAAATAAACAAAAACCACACCATCATCTCAGTAGGCACAGAAGAATAATTTGCCAGAATCCAACACAATCCAGGATACGGACACCGAACCATCACTGCCACAACCCTGAAAACCCACTTTGTACCACTGTAGATGGTGAAGGCTGCCGTGGCCTCAAGAGGAGGCAGGAGGCAAGGGCACCTCTGTCCCGCTGCTGGCTAGCACCATTGGTCAAACGTGCACATGAGTGCACACACACGCAGGTTGCCCTACCGGAGCTACTTGGTGATTCAAGGTTGCCATGGGAATGTCGTTGTGTTTGGGATGAAAGCAAATGGTGGAGGTAGCAGTGCAGATGGAACTGGATTTCTCTCAAGGCTCTGAACTCCACGTTGCCATCAGGGCCTCACAGTGCTGATGCCCTTTTGCCCCTGTGTCTTTCCTGGCTCTGAACACAGGCACACCTGGCCTGTTAAGATGCAGAAACAAAGGTCACCTTGGGCCTGTGTCTTCAGATTTCTGGGGCTCAGGGGGGCATTCTTTTGTCCACTGCTCTTGTGTCCCCAACAGCAATCCAGTCACTTCTGTCCCGAGGCATGAGTCACACCCTCTGTCCCTCACCTTTCCAGTTTGGATTTTTCATTTTTATTGAAATTCTGCCCCCTTGTCCACTTAAGGAGGTGCTGTCACCTGCCCTGCATCCTCTGTGGTCACGGCTGTCACACATCACATGTGCTTTCTGGACAGCCACCATGTGCTCTGTCCACGTAGCCACACAGCACATACTGTGTCCTGCTGGGAACGCAGATCACGGGCTGAATGGATATGTGCTTTCCTGTCAGCCCCTCTAATTCTACTTGAGACTATGAACTGGGCCAGAAAAGAAGACAAAAAAGCAGACATTCAGTGTTGCGGGGGAGCAGCACCTTATTACGCCTTACACGCGGTAGCCTTGGCCCTGCGAGAAGTGGC
Organism: Myocastor coypus; assembly: GCA_004027025.1. NCBI lineage: Eukaryota > Metazoa > Chordata > Mammalia > Rodentia > Myocastoridae > Myocastor > Myocastor coypus. The sequence continues at coordinate 7,944 of PVJA010057257.1, forward strand.
TGAGAGCAGTGCTTAGGGTTAGCCGACCTGGCGCTCTACCCCAGGACAGCTGAAGCTCGGCCTGCGGGCCTGCTAACTGGCCTGGGAATAGCAGGCGGTGCCTTTGTGTTTCACAGAGAGGATCAGGGAAGAAGCCAGCACGGACGCACTTTTGGAGGAGAAAACGGAAGGAGGGAGGTGGTTCTTAATCCAGAAGTCTTCACTGCTTCCAAAATCTCAATCATAAATGCAGATCGGCAACTCAGGAGTGTGGGAAGCAGCCCAAGAAAACCGGCAGAGACCTGCCTCATGACATGTTAAACAAGAGAGTAGAATTAAGTACAGAATGTAATCCACTCATGCGATAAATACTTCCTGAACTCTGAAAAATTAGTATAAAGAAGGCCAGGAGGGTCCTTATTGGAATTTAATCTAGGGAAATATACAGAGAACAAATGCGCAAATAAATCAATAAAATAATTGTGGGCAGCATTCAGTGCCCTGGTAGGAAGGAGAGGACCACAGGGGTCCCAACTGTGTGGGCTAGGCTGTGAAATCAGCATGGAAGCCTGGGCGCCAGGTGGCAGTACGGGCCTCAGGCGCTGGCGCCTGCGTCCCGCGAAGGTCGTGGTGCTTCTTGGCAATGGAGTTCTCTAATCGTAGGATTTAATGCAGGCCTCGAGGCACAAGGAGGGCCCAATCTTTTGATGACCAACACAGTCACTCCTACTGAATTCATAGCGCAGAGCAGTTGGCTGCCTCTTGAGGGAGGTGGGGTGAAGACACATGACCTTGAACTCTGACCGCCTGTCCCAGAACAGAGTGGCCTTGTGCACGTGGACTCAGGGGCCAGACCTCGCCCTGCTGTTGACCGCGGAGGCTTTTGCTCTCTCCGTAGACCCACATTGCCACACAGGCTGGCTGGCAGCAGGCAGCCCGGCGACTCCTGGGGGGTGGGCCTTCTGTGCCCATGCTGACGACTGCATGGGAAGCCAGCGTGGGATGCGGAGCAGGGCAGCCTCTAGAGCCACCCTGCTGGGTGTGCCAGAGTGAGCCTCTCGCCGTGGGGCGCCTGTGTGTCCGGCCACATATTTGCAACTGTTTGTATTGCAGCTTCTGAACTCAGGCCATGGAAGATGGTTCCTATTATATTTAATGGCTGTTGATCTAATATCTGGCTAGTGGAAGGTATTTGCTCCTGATGGCCTGGCAGGGCTCTGGGCTCCATAGTCACTCATGGCTGTGGCTGCCAGCGCCGAGCACACTGCGGTCACTCTGCAGGAATGTGACAGTTGGACTGTAACGTTAGTTCTGCTCAATTTCTTTGTAAATGATTTACAAACCGAACTCGAAAAATTTATCTTAAAATAAGTTGCAGCATTTGAGTGAGACTCAACACATAGGATTCCTATTACATATTCGATTCTATTATTGCACAGTGCTAACAAAGTTTGTGATTACAAAAACATGGCAACATTTTTTAAATTCAAGAATAAACAGTATTAAAGCGAGGAACCCCAAAATATCAAGGGAAAGATGCGATGAGAGCATTTTCCACAGATGAAACTCTCCAGTATAACGATTAGGGCTGAATGGTAGGATGGAGAGTGAAAGGGGGTCCATTCAGGCGACACTGCCTGACGTTGTCCATCAGATAGATTGCTGGGTTAAGAATCCCGCAACCCGTGGTAGTCCACATCTGTAATCCCGGCTGCTCAGGAGGTCAGGCAGGAAGGTCACAAGTTTGCATCCCATTTGGGCAACTTAAATGGCTTAAGATGTAGCTCTGTGTTCCTTGGGTTCAACTCTTTATGCTGAAAAAAAATGGATCATTACTCAGATTTAATGAGCATAGTTTGGTGATGACAAAAATCTTGTCATTAATAGAGATTGTACACAATATATGTAGTCATTTTATGGGAATGTATGTTGAGGATATAAAAAATAATATCTTGCTGTGGTTTTTATTTTTTAATTTCAGAGATATTAAGAATGTCTTTAACTTTTAAAAGAAATAATAGGTAATATTTTAGAAAATGGAATCAATGTACAAAATAAAACAAAACAAACAGACAAAAAAAGTGGCAGGACACAAAAGCTCTTCGTCTTGGATGCTTCATCTCCAGAGATTACTGTGGTTGCAGGTGAGTGTGTAACCTTTCAGGTCTTTTTGTGGAATATGCGTGGGTACACCTTTGTCAACATCCACACACACATGGGAAAATAAGATTTTTGCAAAAGAGGTTCTTAGCCTGCCTTTACCTGTTTTGATATAGTTCTATCATACGTAGTTCTATTTCAGAACTTTTGTTTATTTATTTTTATGGCCGGCTCAGCCTGACCTGAGGGCAGGGCTGGCGCAGCATGTGGGGCTGGGGATTGAACCGCGGTCCCTGTAGCCCCCAAGCTTTCTTAAGCAGGTGCTTTAGACCACGGAGCCATCCTGTCAGCCCCTGTAGTTCTGTTATATGCGTGTACTCTAATGTACTCATGCCCTTTAATATATTAAAATAGCTTCTAATTTGTTTTGGAAATGTAAGTCTGGTTGAACAATTCGGCGTTCCTTTAAATATACAACATTAAAGCAAAAGACCC
>PVJA010057258.1:0-10504 GCA_004027025.1 Myocastor coypus
AAAAAAAAAATCATAGCAATCCTGTTTCTGACGCTCTAAAAACTCATACAGTAGCTACACCCACTCATGGATCCATGGAAATGCTTCAATGGCCATGCCACAGTTTGAGCTCCACGCTGAAGCCAGTGCTCATGGCGGAGATGGTCCACTCATGGTAGGCAGTTGTGGTGCCCATAGAAGGCCTGCACAGATCTAGACCACATGTATCCAGGTCTTCTTGGGTCGGGTGAGTGCACACAGCATGCACACCTGTATTTGACCACCATGGCAACTCCGCCAATTTCATGTACACTGTGTTTCTAACGTTCTCCTCAGGCATGCTTTTTTCACCGCCATGGAAACAAATTTCCAGGTTGGAGGTTCATTGACATTCTCCTCATGCCTATGCTTACATTTTCTTTAGCAAATGTGATGCAATTTGTTCTTTCCTTCTTCAAAGTTCCCGTGAGGTTCAAAAGCTCTGGGCTATAAGAGCTCAGAGAATCTTCTGCCAACAGTAATGACGGGTAAGCCTCATGGGCTTCATGTACAGAATATTAATATGAAACTAGTTTCTGTTAATGTTTAATAATACCATAAATGATACCAAGGTGAACTATGAGATAGAATGTTAGAGTCTGAAGGTTTCACTGTATTTTAATAAGTTTAATTGAAGCATCTTATTATCATCTGAAGCTACATTGTCTATTGCTCTTAACTTAAACTACAAAACTAAGGTAATTCCAGAATAATATAATGTTTTAGAAATTTTGTTGTTTTTCCTGTGACAACACCTGTGATTGTAAAAGATCTCAATGAATAAGTATAAAATTAAAATGCCTTTCAATATCAAGGATGAGGCCAACAAATAATTTTCAATGTCAGTACATCATTAAGTTTACTCAAAATATCATATCTTCTAGTGACAATTTTCTGTTAATTATTAAATAAATTATTATTTCAGAGGTTTGAAAGTGTACTGTGAGCACCTCCTATTCAAAACTAAGTCAGTATACTCAAAGCCATCACTTATGCAAATATACTAGACACATAATACTTAAGATTCAGACAACAACACGTGTCACTGGAACACTCCCTCGCATCATCCACATAAGTGTATCTGACTACTTACTGCAACGATAATCCAGACTGTTCAGGTAGTTATAGTTTTGCACCTGGATTTTCCTTCATGGATTTTTAGTCTATCTCTATGATTCTAACTCAAAAATTATACAAAGAAAAAATTAGTAAGAGAAAGATACGCTTAGAATCTTCCACAAAAAAAGAAGCAAAGGACTTTTCCAAAGAAGATTTAGGAGAAAGTTTCCAAAAAAAAATTGACTCTGACAGTCTTCTAGAATGCTGAGATCTTTCCTATGATAAGACGATTCTTCATTCCTTTCTGCTGGAAGCATCTACTTAATTCCATTTTTCTTTGCACTGGTCACCATAAGCAAAGTTAAGGAAAAGCCTGCCATTGAGAAGTTTAAAAGTAAATCATGGCACCATGATGCATATTCAGTAATTAACCTCAATTCTATAATTGTGAATGATTTTACATGAATTAAAAAAAGACACAGTAGTATGCATGAAAGCAGTTTTCTGAGAAGATAACTATCACTGTGTGGAATACGGACTTGTGTCAGAAAAGATTAGTTGAAAAAATATTTACTTGTAAAAGAAACTGCAGATAAGATTAAGGAAGGGATAATAAAGACCTGAAATAGGAACTAGCAATGGAAATGGAGAATCAATGTCAGATTCAAGAGATACATATGGGGAAGGATTAATAAGTGAAAAACTGCTTGCACACGGTATAGAGACCTGAGGAGTCAAGGTTGGCTCTGAAATTTCTGTCTTGGGATAATGAATGTCTATGAGGCTTTCTGTGATAGAAACATCAATTGAGACAGAAATGTCTTCAAAATTTCCATGATGTGCAGCTTCTCGAGTAGATGTACTTTGCTTATAGCAAGATCATCCTGCTATTGCAAGTAACTGTGGTAGGATATGTTACTTACAGCAAAATGGTCGCAACAATGCCAACTTTTCCTCTTAAAAACTGGAAGCAGGGCACTTTCATAGTCCTGAGGCATTCACAGAAGAAAGAATCTTCCACAGTCTATTGAATGTCTTATGACCTATTTCCCTATCTTCCTTACTACAAATGTTCCCTCATTTTGAATTCCTAGAAGCTCTTTCCTAGGTGTACAAATGCTGTGTATTTTAAAGCTGTATATGCTGATTAAATGCTACATTACTATAATTATATGATTATAAATACATAAAAATATACAGACAGCAATTTGTGGTTTTAAGGATTGCTGACAAATATAACTAGATAATTTATTAACTCATGACAGTAAAGGGGTAAAAGAAAACCCTAAGGGTACAGAAATATAGTAAAAATATCTATATATCTTTGTTACATATTTCATAACCTGTGTTCTGGGTCTCAGAAAGTACTGATCTCAACTGTAGTTTCAACTTGTGAACAGTTTCTTCATAAGTGTAACCTAGACTTCACAGAAGTTAAATCATGGTGTTATGGCTTACACCAAGCTGTCCCTAAAGCCCATGTAGTCATACATGAGACACTTTGGAGTCTGCTAATCTAGGATTTGTGAGAGTAGGACCAGTGTATGCAGTGCTAAATTAGCCCACAATTGGAAGGAGTATAATTGGGCTAATGATAAATGTATTTCCTGAAGATAAAGACTGTGGGTGTAGATGACACCATCTGAAAGGTTTGCAGCATCTTTGGATAAAAGACAAAGACAGGCTTCTTTGGGTGCTGCTGCTGCTGCTCTCTACCTTCTGATCAGCACACCATGAACCTTTCTTACACTGGGATGCTCCTCTGCTGTGCCCCTCTGCCTTGGAGCCACCTGCCTATGGACCGAAATTTCCACAAATTATGATTAAAAAATAAATATCCTCTCTTTAAATTATGATGGTTGTGCCTTCCATCTCCGTAACAAGAAAAGTAACCATATGGTGTCTGCTTCATTGCTAGGCTTGGGACTAGATAGGTTTGCCACTTTTAAATTGTTCTTTCTTTCATTTTATATCTCTACAACTTTATATTTATATCACTAATTGAACTTCTCACTTAGTAATGCTTATCCATCATCAATATCGATGCCTGTGATTGACAGGTTAATTTTCTGCAAGATATTTTTTTCACTCTAGCTAGTCATTCCTATGATCACACCACAGTGTCATAAGAAAAAAAAAAAAAACTACTATGAGTGTTAACCGTACTATGTCAACTGCACTGCATTAAGAAATTAATAGCAGGTTGGTAGATCATAGACTGCAGGCTCTCATGGGGTGTTTGTGCAGATGACTAGCATACAGAAAAGCAAATAGAAGGGTGGTCCAATTCTGTGTGGCATCATTCAGTAGGCCTTACCCTAAGTAGCACAAAAGACCAAGAATGGTTCCTTTTTTTTTTTGAGAGCCCCATTTAGTTTCAGCAGGTACATTTTTTATCGTAGTTGTCTATGAACACCAATGCATAGTTTCTTCAGCCTTCCAATACACATTCATACTAGCAGTACCACAGGAAGCTATGGGATAAGTTGTTAGAGTCAAGCTACATCTTGTTTTGTAGCTTTCAACTTCCTGGAAGGAACAAGTACCAGATCCTCCTCTTTGGAAAGCTACGCAGGTCTGATCCTGCAAGATAGACATGTCGATATCATTCTATTCACCTCAAGAGAGCCCAAACTGTTAAAATATCTCACCTCCACGCGTCGAGATTTATGCTACCTTTTTCATAGTTCCACTTTCTTCTCTCAGGAATGAAATGTTCCAAACATTTTGATCGAAGCCATTACATCCACGATCACAGTCACCTCTGTCGCATTTACTTTTCCCTTCATGCCTGCATTTCCTTCACTTCCTTTCACGGATTTCATGAACTCTTGTTGCATTATTTGCTCCTTGTTTAGCTAAATGTTCTTATCACAGTTATCACACTTATTAGGTCAAGGTATTTCTATGTTATACTGCAATCGTATAAATAAGCATGTTAGAGGGAAAGCACACACACACACACAGGCAAACACTTTGGCTAAGATTGCATGAAATCCTAAAACGTCAACATGTGTGGGATGTTGAACAGTCATGTTGGCTTCTCCTGCCTTTTCTTCTTTATGAATGGACCTTCCCATACTTACTTTTGTACATCCATACATGATTGATTGCCATCACAAATTACTGAAACTTCAAAAGAAAACCTGACAAAGTTCCCAACGCACATCGGCTGACTTTCTAGTGTCACTAGCTTTTCTTTGATCAGTGCTGCTCTATTCATGTTCTTAACCAGTGGTAATCATGTCTTCAGTAGCTTAAATATGCTCTGTACTCTCTTTTTATAGGAGATAACTACCAGAGGTTCTCTCTTTTATGTGGCATAATACATGCAGATAAAAAATATAATTCTCTGCCTTGATAAACACAACCATAATGGCATCTCTGGAGGCATGCCTCCACTATAAGCCATCATTGTTTTTTTATTGTAAGTATTATATATTAAATATTTCCATGATTTTCCCATCTATTCTCTATTTCATCAAGATAAATTAAATTTTATGAGACTTTTGTACCAAGTCACCTCTAGTTAACCTCCCAAATGACCTCCATTTTCTTAGACTTCTCAGTGAGTTCTCTCACTCTTGAAACTTTCATTTGCTTTCTCAGACACTTAATTCTCTTGAATTTTTTTCTACATTTTTTTGCAAGCAATTTCCACTCCATTGACTTTGATCCCAACCATAGTTTATATTTTGGTGTTACAAGAGTGTACATTTTATCATCTTAAAATCTATGCACAATTATACTCTTGGTGATAATTCTAATTATTTATCTTTAAACACATCTAACTAGATGATATTTTAATGAAAGTTTACCTGAAAAAAATGATATACATGGATACAGTGACTATTTAAGGAGAAAATTATTAATTTTTCTATCTCTCATTCATAACTTTTAATTTTGTTCTTATGTTGTGGATCTCTTCCATTAGTTGTAGAATTGCTTATCCAATTTCCTATTACAGATGTCTAGTTGTATGAATAATAAGTATTTGAAAATTGCTATCTCAAAGCCAAGTAATAGGTAATAGTAATAGCTATCAGTTCTGCCAAGTTTTCTATGAAGTAGAAAATACTCTAAGAGTTTTGCCTATACTAATTTTTTTTCAAATAATAGAACCTATGAAGTGGTAATTATAAACTGATGGTTTCATGTTCATGGCTTAGCAGATGAAAGTTTATGCAACTTATAAAGAAATCAATGCCAGAATCTATCTGTCTGTCTTTCTGTCTGTCTGTCTGTCTCTATCTATCTCTCTATTTATCTATCTATCTATCTGCATCCACTTTAATTTTTACACAAATGATTTTTGTCTACATTACTCCCTATATCTGCAAGTATGATTCTACTCTTAAATATTCAAACTAGAATTTTGAAACAATCTTTCAATCCTTTTTTTTTTTGAATTCTCTTAATCCTTTCAATTGTAACTTCATAATTTGCTTATGTTTTTACCAATTAATTGACAACACACTAATCTACTTTCATCTTTGGGAATGATAAATAAAAATGACTTAAGAATTGGCTTTCAAATTGTACTTTTGCACATTAATCTTCTCTCAATAGAATTCAATCAGATCATGATATTCCCTTTAGCACAAAAATCATAACTTTTTTTTTTTTTGTCTTTTTGAGAAAGGGTATCGAAATGCAGGCCTTGAACTCGCTTTTGTTGCCCAGGCTGATCTTAAATTCACATCAATCCTCCTGCCTCAGAGTCCCAAGTGCTGGGATTACAGACATGTGCCATCATGCCTGGAAAAATATTTTTAATTAATGGCTTACCATTTTATATGAGTAAAACCAAACACCATAAACATAGCCTTGAGTAAGCATTAATACCCACCTCAGTATGAAGTTTAACCTCTTCCACTTTTACATAAAACTTCTCTTTTGCTTACTCTGAGCTAAAGATACTAGGAAGGTTCTATTTGGGGATCTTGGTTCATGCTATGATCTTCCATGAAATTACCTATGTCATAGCTACATACATAGTACTAGGGACCGAACTGAGAACCTTGAGCATTATAGGCAACCACTTATTCCAATAAGCTCTCTCCCCAGCCCCAAGGGCCGGCCAAATAGTTCATCAGATGTTTTTTTTTGGGAAGTGTTTATTGAAATCACTTTCTCAGTGAATCCATTCTTGCCTTCTGATAGCACTATGGTTGTTCAATACAGAAAACAATCTGGATTAAATATTAATGTAGTATGGGATTTAATCCAAGAAAACAATTGGGGGGAAAGAAAGGTCTAATACCTCAAAATAAGTTTGAGGATAAAAAAAAAATTAAAGGACTAAAGAATAATTCTCTAACCTGTGTTTCCAGAAATGATTCCTAAGACAGGATGTAGCTTAGCAGGCATAAGCACCTGCCTGGCAAGTATAAGTTCCTGAATTTGATACCGTGTACCACAAACAAACAAACACACGAACAAAAAAAGCAGATCTCCCTAGCAGAAATGACTCACAGAATTCATCTGTCACTGATGCTACCTAAAGATGGAGCTTAACACTGACACATACTTCAGAACCATTATTGTCCTAAGAAAAGAAAAAATATTAAAAAAATTATCCTCCCTTCTTCCCATCCAAACAAAGTTTATTACTTATAATATTTTCTACCCTGAATCTTATTTTAAAAGTTGTTTATGGGGGGCCCAGCAAAATACCTCAGTGGATTAAAGCACCTGAAAGCAGGTTCAGGGACCTGGGGTTAGATTCCAGGCCTGCTGTCCAGGCCTCAGCCCCAGGATATGCTGATAGGGCAACAGAGACGGGGCATAGTGGTTCTCACCTGTAAGCTCAGCTCTTGTAAGGCTATAAACAGCGGATCACTACAAATCCAATCTAATAATGAAATCCTGAATATCCTGTAGACCCTTCACTAAAATACAAAAAAAAAAAAAAAAGAGAAGTTGAGAAATGTAGTTTTAAGCTTCCTGGATACTAATGGGCAAAATGGCACAAAGGTGAAAATGTGTCCTCCATATGAGCAGATTTAGGCAATAGCTGCATTTTAAAGATTGTATATTCTGCTAACACCTTTACTAAATACATTTTTCCTTTAGTTTTCCAAAAGATTTACTAAATATTATAGACTATATTTCTCGGTTAGTTTTCTCTCTTGTTTTGGACAAAATACTGAATACTCCAAAGGTGTACTTAGCTCACAGTGTGTGGAGGTTTCAGTCCATAGCTCACTAGCTCCAAGTAAGGGTAGTGTATGGCAAAGAGCAGCTCATGGCAGTGGAAAACAGCTAAAGTAACGAGAGTAGAAAGAGAGGAGCAGCAGAGAACAAGCTTCTTTTCCTCCCTTATATTATTTTCAGGCTCCCCGTCCTCCTCTTGTGGGTTAGTGACACACTCATAATGCCAACACTGAACCACAAATCAATCAAAAACTCTAGAAGACTCCCCGATAACTTCATGAGGCTTTGGCAGGACATCTAGATGAAAATCCTGTAACATTATATTTTTATTTTCTATTTAATGCAATTAGGATGTTTATTTATTTAGCATGTCTTTTAAATAATAAACGCAAGAAATAATTGAATGCACACAAGTAATTTACTAGGTATAAATTGAAAGGCTATCATAGTTCTACCATGATGTTATGGTTTCCAAATCAGAAGAGAATGCTATTCACAATATTAAATGTTTATTCAGAGCATTGTATGATGCACAGACATATAAATACATCAAAATGTTTGCAAATTTTACTTGTTTTCTCTTATTCTCCATTCAATACACTGTGAGAAAATTTATTACACATTTCCACTGGCATTCACGCAACTAACTCTGGCTGAACATCTCTTCCTTGACCTATAACAAATCACATTGATTTTTCATGCATTAATCTTCACAAAAGGTCCACCTAAACTCCTTTGATGCTAGCTCCTAAAATTTATTATTGTCTCTTAAGCCTTTAGCTACATATTTCAGTCTTTTCAGGAGATGAAAGTATAGAGTGTCAATATAGCAAAAGCATATGCTAGATTTGTAACAGGTAGGGGTCAAACACCTCATACTCAGAGTCAACATGTGGGTTGTGGTGTTGCATGAATTGTGGCTGAGATTTAAGCTTTCTAAGTGTTTTTGAACAAAGATTCACAAATTAAGGAGAAAACCATTGCTCCATATTGATGGAATCAGGCAGTACCCTGCACTGTAAAAGACTGTATGTTCTCTTGTTTCAGATTTGACATATGCAACAAGCAGTAGATTTATGTTACCAATATTTGCAAGAGCTAAAGAGAAGGTAGTGACAGGAATGTCTGTGTATGTGTACGTGTGTGCGTGTGTGTATGTGTGTGTGTGTGTGCACACGTGTGCAAATTTTACATTGTTTTCTCAGATTATCAACATGCATTTTCAGAAGTATGCGCACTGGCATTCTTTGAAGTTTGGGTAGTGATAAGGTTCATCAATATGGAACAGAGGGAAAGGAAACATTTTAACTATTGTGAGTCAGAAGACAAGAGGCAGTAACTAAAAGTTTCAAGTAGTTAGTGTCATAGTATATTTTTGGATGAATTAATAAAATACTTGAGACTGTGTAGTTTATACAGAAAGTGGATTTGTTGGGCTGTCACCTATGGAAATTCAAATCTGATCTATAAGCATTACCTCTGCTACTATGAATTCCCAATGGCATTCACGGTGGAGAACATGAGAAAGGGAGAGATCTTATGGTGAGACTGGAAAGCAAAGGTCAGGGAACCCATGAAAACAGTGTTAATCAGTTCTAAGGCTGACTCTTTAATGATCTAAAAAATGCTGACCAAATCCCACCTTTTCCAGATCCTATCACCCATTAAAATGACAACAATGAGAACCAAGTTTCCATCACATAACCTTTTGGGGACAAAGCACTTTATAACTATATCAATGAGTACATCAAAATATGAAAAGTAAACCACAATGCAAGTAATAAAAAAGTGAAAGAGTGATTCACCTGAATGCTTTTTCTACCTTTAACCAGGGAACTCTGATAGAAAACAAAGTAGTCCTTCTACCAATTACCTGCTAGTTTCAAAAACCTGTTGGAGATTTTTAGAAATCATTGTCTTAACCATCTTTTGTAAGTAAATGCATGGTTCTGCCCCTACCACATTTCCTAACTTTTCTCCTAGCTCTTTTTGTTGTTTAATCCTTAAATTCTCTCTTTCCATTTAGCTATATTATACCTTTCCACTTTTATTTCTTCTTTTGAGGTCTTATATTAGGGATACTATATGATATTTACCCACAAAAATAAAATTTTGGTTTATTTCACTTAAGAGTATATGTTCAAGATACATCCACTTATACATGAAGGCTTCAAATTTATCATTCTTTATAGAAGATTCGTACTCCATTGTATAAAAACACCCCAAGTTTTTCATCCATTGTTCAGCCGACAGTCATTTTGGTTGTTTCCAAGATTTGGCGATCACAAATTGTGCTGCTATAAACATAGGTGCACGAATATCACTATGATATGATGTTTTCAATTCTTTTGGGAAAATTCTCAGTAAGGAGAATAGTTGGATTGAATGGGATTTGCAGTCCTAGTTTTCTAAGGAGTCTCCACACTGTTTTCCAGCGGTTATACCATTCCACACTCCCACCAGCAATGCAGCAACTGGTCACACAATAGTCGTAACTCATCCAGATGCCTGACACAAAAAAAAGTCCTACAAAGCACACTACATGGTTTCAGGGTAAACCCTGAGGGGATCTGACTGAACTTGACAGATACAAAAGTTACATTTTTTATTAATATAAGTCTTGCTTTATCATGGTCGTAACCATCCAGCAGAAAAGTCTAACCATGAGGTATAAAAAGAAAAACTGTATTAATATGCGGAGTTGTAAAAGACTCGAGTGAACGGCGTCTGATAATGCCAGATGAGCTGATAATCCGCTACTGTTATGGATTATTGGACTATATATACAACTACTTTCTCTTAGTGCAATGAAAAAGACTTGTACTAATGAGGTTTAGATAAGTACAAGTCTAAATCTTGTACTCTGAAGAACTACCATGAAGATAACAACACCTTGTGTATTAATTATTGTAAAAAGTGAAAATATCTTTAACAAAAATCAAACTGTCAACCAAAAAACTAATGAGATGATGCTATCCAGTGAATCTTACTTTGCATATGAGAAAGTTGGAAGAACACCTTTTCTGCTCATGTTTAAAATCTTTTTCAGGGCTGGGCGTGGTGGCTCACGCCTGTAATCCCAGCACTTGGGAGGCTGAGGCAGAGGATCGGTGTGAGTTCGAGACCAGCCTGGGCTACAAAAGTGAGCTCACGGCCAGCCTGAACTGCATAGCGAGACCCTGTCTCAAAAAGGCAAAAAAAAAAAAAAAAAAAAAAAAAAAAAAAATAAAAAAAAAAAAAAAAAAAAAAAAAAAAAAAAAGAAACAAAAAA
>PVJA010057259.1:0-10508 GCA_004027025.1 Myocastor coypus
TTAAAAAAAAAAAAAAAAAAAAAAAAAAGGGGCTGGGGAGATAGCTCCGAGGCACAAGTGCCTGCCTGGCAAGTGCAAGGTCGTGAGTTTGAACCCCGGTCCTGCAAAAAATAAAAATAATAATAATAATAAAATAAAATAAAATAATAAAATAAAAAAAGAAACTCACACCTTAAAAAAAAAAAAAAAAGAAGAAGAAGGTATGATGTGTGCTGTACTGAAACATCAAACTGTATCCGAAAGTATATACGTATAAGGATCTAAAACATCCAACAGCTGGGCAGGGAGATAGCTCAGTAAAATAAATGTTTTTTCTGGCAAGCATAGAATCCTGAGTTTAATTCCTGGTACCACTAAAAAAACATAAATAATAAAAAGTACTTACAAAGTAAAACCTCCAATAGCCAAGCGTGATGTCCCAGTTTGAGACCAGCCTGGACTACAAAAGTGAGCTCAAGGTCAGTCTGAACTGCATAGTGAGACCTTGTCTCAAAAACACAAACATAAAATAAAAATAAAACTTCCAACAAGCAAGAAAATGCAAAGTGGGGATGAGGCTGACTCTAGCAAAAGAGTTCAAATGAAATGTTAATGCATCAAGTTCTGCTGTGGTGTTTTGAGACACGGTCTCACTATGCAGGCGGGTCTTGAACCCATGGCAGACAGTCCTCCTGCCTCAGCCACCTGGGTACAGGCATGCGCCCTGTGTGCCACCATGCCTGGCTGAAGAAGTTCTTGACAAAGAGTTGGCTATGTAACCCCAACACCAAGGACAGATGCTTAAGTGACCTGGGGTCCTATCTTAGTTACTTTCCTGGAACAAAATACCTGACACCTGCACTTAAGGAAAGAAAGGCTTCTTTAGCTCTCAGGTTGTGGAGGCTTCAGTCCGCACTCATCGAGCTCCAAGGCAGAGGGCAGCAATGCAGGGAGGAGGGAAACAGCAAAGGGAAAAGACGACAGACGGGAGGAGGAAGAGGAAGAGAAGGAGGAGGAGGAGAAAGAGGAGGAGGAAGCCGCAGCAACAACGGAGCGCAAGCCAGTCTCCCTGATGCTGCATTTGGGCTCTCTGCCCCTGGGCAGGATGGGGCACTCACACCCGTAATCCCAGCACTGGATCATGAGTTAATCTCAACCTCTAGAAGTCTGTCCCATGACCACATGAGGCTTTGGCATGTGAACTACACACATACCATAGCAGTCCAAACCTAATGTTTTCATTTCATTTCATTAGTATGTGTTTCATTCACGCAGTACACAACCCTAATAGAAAGTGCTTGCACATAGACATTACGGCTTTTGCTTTCTCCTCCTCTTCCCCTCTGCTCACCTCTCCGCTCCTCCTTTGGTTCTCCAGTCTCCTTTTTCATATCTGTTGAAACTATATTTGTCTTTGAACATGTTATAGCTCGTGTTTACATTGGTGGGGGTTATCAGCATCCATATATGGTATAAATATATTCCTCTCATTTCCCCCTCCCCCTTCCCCTCCCCCTTCCCCTCCCCCTTCCCCTCCCCCTTCCCCTCCCTCTTCCCCTCCCCCTGTCTCTATCCTTGTTCTTTTAGACCTTTTCTCTATTGGACAAGATCTGTCCCTTGCCCCTTCTTTGTGAGTGTGTATGTGTGGCAAGGATTGAACTCAGACCCTTACGCTTGCGAGGCAGACATGTAAGCCACTGAGCTATCTCCCTAGCCTCCTGTCCCTTTCTGTCCATCTCTTGTCCCTCTCTATTCTCTTTGCCAAATCTAATATTTTTTATTGTTTATTTCTTTGTTTTGAGACAGGGTCTCACTGCATAGCACAAACTCACTCCAGTCCTCCTGCCTCAGCTTCCCAAGTGCTGGGGTTACAGGTGTGTGCCAACACGCCTAGCTTCTGTTTCTAAAACAGCACTTACTAATATATTTTGCTTGGATTAAAAGGAATTTTTTATGTACTTAGTACAAAGTCTGCAAGGTCTACAGGGTCTCACTATGCAGATCAGACTCAGCGATTCTCCAGTTTTCAGCTTCCCAAGAGCTAGGATTACAGGCCTGCACCACCACACCTAGTCTCAGTTGCCATATGAACATGCCCAGCAGACAAGGCTGGCATGGTATTCTGGGGATTAAACCCCAGCCGCAGTGCTCTGCCTGAGAAGGTGCCTTAGTCTGCTGAGCTATCTGGCTGGCCTGATTCAAAGGATTTTGATTGGTTCCATTTTTTTTTTCAAATCATTTCTTTTTTCTTTTTTCAAGCACAGCAAAGGCAATTCAAAATATTGAAGCATCACTTCTGAGGCACTAGACTGGTATCTGAGCTCTGATGTAATGTTTAGATGATCACTAGGAGGTGATCTACTAAATTCAGGTACCTTGGGGCTGGGGAGATAGCTCAGGAGAAACAAGTGCCTGCCCAGCAAGTGCAAGGTCCTGAGTTCTATCTCCAGTTCCTCAAAAAAAAAAAAAGTCAGGTATCTTGTACATACATACTTACATATATTATTCATCACTACTGCTTTATTTAAGGACTTTTTTGGGGGCATGTACTAGGAATCAAACTCAGGACCTTACAGTTGCCAGGCAGGAATGTAAGCCACTGCCCTAACTCTCTGGCTATGAGGCTCTCTGTTTGATAGTCTACTGTCTTAGTGACTTTTCTCATTGCTCAGACAAAATAATCAAAACCCACAGTTAAAGGAGAAAAAGTTCACTTCAGTTCAGAGCGTTTAGGTGTGTCAGCCCACACTCAGCTGGCTCCAAGGCGGGTCAGCGCGGCTGAGGGGCCCAACAAGGCAACTGTCCTGTCGGTGACATGGATGTCAGCAAAAGCAGCAGTGCCTCTTCCTACACCTCACATCCTGTCCAGACCGCACACCCTTAGGGTGGGCAGCACCCCGAGTGGCCTTCCCGACATGCGTACCCGGAACGATGCTAAGCCAGTCACAGGACTGACTCAGTGATCCCACGGCCTCTCGTCCAGCCTCACACACCCAGGTCCAGCCACCTCAGAAAAGCCCTACCTCAGATGGCACGAGGAACCGGAGAATCTCTAGACACAAGCTATCGCACACGGTTTCTTTCCAGTTCATTCCACACAGCTTTAGCCTGTTGTCCAGGGCCACATTCCAAACACTTGTTCTTAGGACCTAGATCCTCCTGACGATCTCAAACAGCAGCAGAAACGACCGCGTGGCATTCTTTCTATTATTCATTGGAGGCATGCAAAAGAAGCCGAGCTCATGCTCAGGCCAAGGCAGGCCTCATCCTTCTTCTTACTCAGCCTTTTTCCACGCCCCTCCCCAGCTCACTTCCTCTAGAGGGAGTTACAAAACCCCATCACTCAGAAGTTCTCACCCATAAGTGGGTCCCCCGACGGTGGGGCTTTGCAGCTAAAACCTTTGCCTTCCCTATTTCATCTTTTGTCTAAGCCACGTCCACTGAAGCAGCAGAGAGCAGGGACGGCCCAACAAATCGCGTTGAAAGAAATGAAAAGCGCTAAGCACTGATATTTCCTGAGCGCTGACGAAATGCATTATCTTCTTTACTGCCTCAAAAGCTCTGCAACGTAGAGACTACTATTGTCCTTGTGCTAAGGAGAAAAAATGAGGGCTCCGAGAGGTTGACAGGCACAGATTTCAAGGTGGGGACACCAGCATCAGAGTGTCACGGCCTCTGTGCCCTAACCACAGTGTTGCTAGGTCCACGCACCGTGCGTGGTCATCGGCACAAGAGCCCAGGATGTTAACAGGAAGAGACGTAGCGATTTCTTCTCATTCAGTCCCACGTAAGGCCAAGACCACGAGTCTACCCAGTCACCTAGTTCTGTCTCCTTCAAACGCTTCATTTAACGTATGTCTACCAGGAGGCCAAGGTTAGATAATCCCAATTTCAATACAAATTTAGCTTTCAAAAGGCAGAAGGTAGACATGGGACACTTTTCTTTTTCTTTCTTTCTTTTTTTTTCATTTTAGGGAAGCGTCTCTCC
The DNA here is from genome assembly GCA_004027025.1 of Myocastor coypus. Taxonomy (NCBI): domain Eukaryota; kingdom Metazoa; phylum Chordata; class Mammalia; order Rodentia; family Myocastoridae; genus Myocastor; species Myocastor coypus. The sequence goes on from PVJA010057259.1 coordinate 3,968, forward strand.
AGGGTGTTCCGGTCTCACTACTAGATTGGACTCAGTGATCCGCCTGTTTTCAGCCTCCCAAGAGCTGGGATTACAGGCGGGCCTCACCACACCCAGTCTCAATTGCCATCTCAGCACACCCCAGGGGCAGGGCCGGCAGGGCAGGGCTGAGGATTGAACCACCAGCCCTGGCTCTTGCTTTCAGACACCTTAACCCACTGAGCTATTTGGCCGGCCCCATTGGACACTTTTCCCAGAGAGCACTTTTGCCATTTAACCAGGGCTCATGCTCTCCAGTTTGGAAATCTCCAAGCTCCCCTCGGCAGAGTGCCTAGATTCCAATCCCTGTTCTGCTGTTTAGCAGCCACTGACTTGCAAAACATTCCCTTGCAGGTAAAATAAGCCGAACGAAGGTGTTTGAGGGCCCCCAACCTCCCAGGACTCCCTACAGCTGCCACAGTTGCAGCGTTCAATGTGATGTGTCCTCGTCCCACGATAGGAGTGGTCTCGGCTCCCGGTACTGCCAGGTGCGGCCAGTATACACAGGGACGCAGGCCTCTATTCTGATAAGGCATAAGCAGTGAGCTACGAAGCCACAGGTCCTTCTGCCTAATCCACAAATCCTATTATCAGCAGCTTTATGGAGGTCGTTCAGACCACTTATCCTCTTACCCTCCAGAACAAATGCTCTTATTCAGGCTTTCTCAAGCTCCTTTAGGAAAGTCCATAATGTAGAACTTTTTTTACAAATTGGCATATCAATTAAGATGTACCTCCATTGTTTGCATAATGATTACATTTGTCCCCATTGTTAGTGGAAGAACTGCAGGTAAAGCAGTGCTTGTGCTGAATGGCCATGACCCTGATGCTGGCTGGTGGCCGGTCCAGAGCTCTTGCCATCCCTAGGGCAATGCAGTCGTCACTTCTTCCTTCCTGTCCAGCTTCTATAGGATAGAGCAGAGCCCTAACGAACATTCCAGGCTCAAGATCTTCCCTACTGGACCCCGGCCTGAAACAAGAATCCAAAGTACGGAGAGGAACTCTCTGCCCAAAAACATTTGGCCAATGTTGTTCATCATGAGAAGTTAATGAAATAATTCAAATACTTAAAAAAAAAAAAATAAAGGGTGGGGAGGAAGTGGCTAAACGTGTCAGTTTATGAACACTTTTGCAGGCATTTGAAAGTGTGTTGTCGGTGAGAGTGCGACCACTAGCACAACCACTGTGGAGATCACCGTCGAGATTCCTCAAGAAACGAAAACGACAGGTTCCATTGGACCCAGCTTTTCTTTTTCTTGGTATTTTCCCAAACGCATTGGAAGCATCCTGCCCTAGTGATGTATGCACGCCCGGTCATACCATTGCGCAGTTTATAACAGCCCAATCTTGGAAACGGCCCAAATGAACACCAACCAATGAATGTATAGAGAAGATGTAGATTTTTATACAACAGAGTATTACTCTACTATGAAAGTGGTAAATGAGATATTGTGGGGAAATTATGTACTTTGAGAGTGCGTGTTTGCTTTGTTTATTTTGTTTAAGTGTATGGTTTATTGTATTTTTTTTTTTAATGTATTTGGTTGTTCTGGCATCTCACTATGCAGTTTGGACTCATGGTGATCCTCCTGCTTTCAACCTCGCCAGCGCTGGGGTTATAGACATGTGCCACCACTGCAGGTCTTGGTGGCTGGCTTACTGCACCCTGGGGCAGGGCTGGTATGGCATGTGGGACCAGGCATCCAGCTGTGTTCCTTGCACTTGCCTGAGCTTGCCCACCAAGTGCTTTAGTCCACTGAGCTATCTCAGCAGCCCCGAAAATGCATGTTTAAATGAAATAAATTGGATGTACATGTATAAATACTGCGCTGTCCCTCTGGTGTGAGAAACCAAACATGGACATAAAGACCAAAATGTGTAATCCTGGAAAATGGGCTCAAAACGTTGAAATGAGAAGAGAAACATGGGAGGGGGAAAGGAAAGAAGGCACAAGCTGGAGCCGGGCGTGGTGGCGCACGCCTGGAATCCCAGCGCTCAGGAGGCTGAGGCAGGAGGATCGGTGCAAGTTCGAGACCAGCCTGGACTACCAAAGTGAGCTGAAGGCCAGCCTGAACTGCACAGTGAGACCCTGTCTCAAAAAGTTGAAGAAGAAAAAAAATGAATGAATGAATGAATGAATGAATGAAAGCTGCCAATGCTGACAGTGTTGAAGTCTGATATCTGAACCAACATATATGAAGCAAGCAAGGGGACTGCGCCTGGTCTAACACTTAAGCATGATCCCCCAAATGGCCCCAGTCTCCCCCACCTAACCTCCACCTCACCCCTACCCCAAACCCAGGCTCACCGCCCACCACCGTGCCAGAATCTATGCAAGCTATACAGAGAGAGAGATAGGAGAATCCATACGTAAAGAGATACCCCCAAAATATTCTCTTGGGGGCCCAAATAAAAAGAAGGTGGTGAGGAAAGGGATCCCAGAGTTCTGTTTTAGGCTTCCTAATCTAATTAGAGAACCCGATAGCAGGTTCTTTGTCCAAAGACAAAATTTAATTTACAATATTATATCTGCAGAGAAGCCAGATTTTACTAATTTCCAGCCCAACATTCAGATGTCCTATCCAGAACACCAATATGTTCTCATTTGCTGTTTAATACTCTAATGTACCCCAGCTAAATAGTTCAGTCCAACAGCACGCTGTTTTCAGCCAGCATCCAGGCCGGGCATGGGTGCTCTCCACCCATCTGGGGGTGTTGTGCGATCACCTAAAGGGGTGACTTGTGAAGGGCACGAACTGGGAGGCAAAGGTCTATGAATATGCACTAGGGGAGGAGATGGCATTCCTTGCATAAATTATTATTTATCCATGGAATTCCCCTCTGCCTATTACCAAATAAACCCCTTTAGAAAATCATTTGTTAAGCCCGTTGTGAAGTCCCCTGGCCAAATTCCAACATCTTCTTCCCCAGGCCCTCCCTTCAGCCATCAGGAGAACGTGAGTCCCAGGGTGGCCCAGGGGGCCAGCCAGACTCCCGAGCCACCAGGGGTCCACAGAGGCCTAGAGAGGGTGCAGGGAAGGCGTCACCCCCTGTCCCACCCTGGAGGCTGCCCTCCCCACGAGGAACCCCTGCTGTGCACATCACAGAAAGGACAGAGAAGCTGTGTCGTCTAACCTCAGCTGCACCCCGTCGGTGACACCCTGGGCCACCAAGGTGCCCACAGGACACAGGCATGGACCTTGATGGCCATTCCCTTGTGGAGTCCTGAGCTGCCCCTAAGTCCCTAGCTCCAGATAGGGAGCGATATGCAAATCTTTACCAAGTGGAGTGATGTGAAGCTCACAGATGACCATACGGCTGAGCCTGCTCCAGTGGGTCCCACTTCTGAGGCCCTGCAGTCCCACTTCCTGTTCACGGCAGCTCCTAACGAGGCTGCGGCTGCCGCCATTTTCTATCCATGGTGGTCTGAGGCTGGGTTTGATGATGTATTTCCCCCAGGGCTCCATGGTCAGTGGAAGGGAGTGGCAGAACCTGAGTGCAGGTTCACAAGGACCCACAGTACAACAAGCTTGGTGGATCACGTCTCTGCGCTCTTTGCCCTATGCGCCACCACTGCGTTTCATCCTCTGGCCTTATCTCCTCACCTGACCAAGAGTCAGCTTCATGCACTTCTTGAAAACACAGGGGAGGTTAGGACATTTGCGGCACTATGACCAGGAAATGGGTAGCACTGAAAGGAAACGTCCTCCTCACTGACTCCTGTGTTTCCAGGGAAAAGTTAAACCCTGCTCAGCAAGACAGAATGAACAGCAGACTTCCCTGGGCTTGGGATGGAGCAGATTCAGGCCACTGGAGTGAGAGGATTCTGGCGACAAATCCCACATCTGTTACCCCTGGGTATGGCTCAGAAAGCCCCCATAATGCCTCAATTTCTCCATTTGTGATATGGAACCTTAATGTTCACTTTCAAAGTTTACTGTAGAGACATCACCAGACAATGCCCTGGGTCTTTCTACCTCACGTTTACAGGTAGCTTTCCAACCATGAGTATGTTCAAATACAGACCAACCAAGGCAACATCGACAAGGACAGGGAGAGGCAGACACGTATTCTCTGTCTCTCTCTGTCTCTCTCTCTCTGTCTGTCTCTCTGTCTCTGTCTCTGTCTCTCGCTCTTTCTCTGCTCCCCCCCAACCTATTAATCTATACACATGATCTAGAATGTTCTTTGATATTTTCCACATTAACTCCTTTTTGTCAAGACATAATCACACTTCACAGTGCGCTACCAGGTCATCGCTTCCTGTTTGACAACCTTTACCGGGAGAGCCTGTCCTGCCGGGTTCCCCTCTGCGACATCCCCGCCTAGCCTCTCTGCCTCCCTTAGCTGGAGCAGACACCCTTTCTTAAGGTGGAATTCTAAAGCTATGTAGAAAGTGACCTGCAGAGGGCGCTGTTTGATGCTGTTGTTGAATATGGCTTGGTTTTTCTGTCATTGAATGTCCTATGGGGAGGAGTCCAAGACTTCCTATTTGGTCCAGCTCCCTTCACCCTGTCCTGGGCTCCGCTAGTCTTGGGTCCTGGCTCACTAGCAAGAGCAGATGAACTTGGTCCCAATGACCAAGGCGGTCTTCTCAAAGGTTTCCCCACACTAGGCGCCATGGGCAGGGCATGCCCACATCACCCGCCCAACATGTCCTGAGAGTCTGTCATCAGTGAAGCGCTGGACCAGACACTCTGAACTGTATCCTGGGCCACGTGACATGGACACTTCCCTAACAGAGCACGAGAATGGCAGGTGATCCAACTCCAGAAGCCAAAACAAGGTGTCAGACATCGCAGCCCACACAAGCGCCACAGTGTTGTTACCTGATCCAAAAGGACAGAACAGCTGCAGTTCATGGACCGGGACGAGCATATGGAAAGCCTAAGGAGACACATGCGGTCTGAGTTGCCAGCACGGAGGAGGCAAGGTGGCTCAGGCCGGCAGCCTGAAGGCCGAGTCTGTCATGCAGACTCATTTTGCTCCTCCACGGGACTTATCAAACCTGGACTTGCACCTTCCCTGGACAACTGGATGTGAAACCACTGGTGAACGGGTCCCACGCGCAGGCGAACAACGGGGCTGGGGGAGCGGCAGCTGCGGGCCATGCGTGGACCAGAGTCTTGCAGCTGCCGCTGCTCCTGGCCTGCTCTGCTCCTTACTTACGTTCTCCACTGGGCTTCTGGAAGCCTCTGAGTTGGAAGTTCTTGCCCTACTGTGAATTGGTAACGAATGTGAGTTAGGAGCTACAGCATTTCCCAAATTGGTGTTGAAGTAAAATGACTTTACTCACATGCATGTCGGCTTACCAGGAAGGAAAACAGAGGCAGATTCCAGGAGAATCCTTATCTAGCCAGGAGTCAAAATGATGGCTCTCACCCTGGCCTCCAGGGTCACACCCTCAGGGGTCTTGCTGCAGGACCTCAGCTAAAGTCAAGAAGGGAAATCCTTCTGAGTCTGCTGAAGCCTTCCTGATGCCCTGGGACCCCAGAACACAGCTGTTTCTAAACATAGTAGATGGGCCAGCAAGATGGCTCAGGGGCCTAAAGTGCCCACTTAGGCAAGCTCAGGCAACCGCAGAGACCTCGGTTTGATCTGTGGCACCACATGCTGTGCCAGCCCCAGGCCCAGGGCAGGCCAAGCCAACCATAATATAAAAATAAATAAATAAATTTTAAAAATAAACCAAGTGGACCCACCACATGATGCCCCACAGGACAGTCGGCTTTGCTCCAGAAGAGAAGAAGAACAATGAATCAGAATGAGTCTCCAGACTTCGATCTGTTTGGGCCTCTGAGGCTCACCTTAGCCCACCACTTTTCACGTTGGATGAAGCAATAGGGGACCTAAATTAAAGCTCAATGGGGAATTCCACAAACTACTAATACGCGAAACTTGGAGGGGCACAGCTTTCTACTAAACCTGAAATGCATATGACCAGAGACTAGCAGCCACCAAGCATAGGATTCTGTTATGTTTCATTTTTTTCTTTGAGACAGGGTCTCGCTATGCAGTTCAGGCTGGCCTTGAGCTCACATTCTGTAGCCCAGGCTGGTCTCGAACTCACATCAGTCCTCCTGCCTCAGCCTCCCAAGTGCTGAAATTAGAGGTGTGTGCCACCACGCCCGGCTGGTTGTATTTCATTTTGACCTTACTTTCCATAGGATGGGTGCCGTCCTTGTGGTAGTCCCATTTTACAGAAGGCACAACTGAGACTGGAGAGGTCCACAGCCATGTTCTATTGAGCAAGTGGACAGAGCAAGTGTTGTATTGAGCAATGGGCTAACGCGACAACCTTTGCCCGAATGTGGGCAGCCTACTTACTTAATCCTACCAGGGAGCATGAACAAGTCTTTGCTCTCCCTCAAGAGCTGAGCTGGAGCCGGGCGTGGTGGCGCACGCCTGTAATTCCAGCACCCAGGAGGCTGAGGCAGGAGGATCGGTGTGAGTTCGAGATGAGCCTGGGCTACAAAAGTGAGCTCAAGGCCAGCCTGAACTGCATACTGAGACCCTGTCTCAA
>PVJA010057260.1:0-10502 GCA_004027025.1 Myocastor coypus
TTTTTTTTTTTTTTTTTTTTTTTTTTTACCATCCTTTCCATTGCCCTCCCATCCTCACAAATTCAAGTAAAATGAACAAACTTGCTTTTTATTTAACGTATTTCTCTTTTTTAAAGGTATTTGGTTGTTGTAGGGTCTCACTACGCAGCTCAGACTCATGGTGATCTTCCTACATTCAGCCTCCACAGCATGGGGATTACAGGCATGTGCCAATATTCCCAATCTTGGTGGCCAGCTCAGTGCACCCTGGCAAAGGACGAAGTGCCAGGGATGGAAACACAGTCCCTGCCCTTGCCTAAACTTGCCTAAGCAGGTGCATTAGTCCACTGAGCCATCTCTCCTGTCCCATTTAAAATGTTTCTCATCTCTCTGTGTTTGCACAAATAGAACTATTTTATTCTTTTTAATCACCACATAGTATTCCAGAATGGATGAGTACACAATACCGTATTTTGAAACCATTTCCCTATAGATGGAGCAGTGAGAATGTTTGCTAGCTGAGTTTCTTTAGTTTGTTGCTGTTATGCTCCAGGGGCTCCAGGGGCTGGGAAGACAGCTCAGCTACATAAATGCCTGCCTTAGGAACAAGGTCCTGAGTTTGATCCCTGGTACTGCATGCCATGCCAACCCAGAACCCTGAGTATGCTGTACTGGTTCCAGAACCCCGGGTGCCTGTGCATGCCTGTAGTCCCAGCACTAAAGGAGGCTGAGACAGGAGGATCATTATGAATCTGAACTGTGTAGCTAGACCCTGTATCAAAGGAAAAAAAGAAGAAAGAAAATGTACTCTAATATTATTCCAGGTCTCACTGGGACCATCCAGCCTGGTCCTATCTCTACACATTAGAGGGGAATGTTGCTCTTGCTCTGCCTCAGTTTCCTTTCAGGTCTGATCCTCCACTGGTGCAGAGGCAACTGTAGATCTTGAGATCCCCACTCTTGCCTTCCCAGGCTGAGAGTGACAATTCCTGGGAAAAATGTCTCAGTATCTCACTATGAGTGTGAGAAGAAAAGCTTCTTTTTTTTTTTTTTTTTTTGTGGAACTGGGGATCAAACTCAGGACCTTGTACTTGCCAAGCAGGCACTTGTGCCCCTGAACTATCTCCCTGGCCCCTGAAAAGCTTCCTTTTCTGATCTCATTTCTTCTGATCATTTCCTGTCACTCTGTGCTTTGTTTTTTGGAGGGATGTTTCTGCTAAAGATTACAGAAAGAGGAATCCTGAACTGCCTCAGCTACTTGCTCCTGTCCAACAACTGAGAACTTTTCCATGGGACCCACAGGAAATGAGCATTTGTTAAAGCCAAAATTAGGGAGATCATCTTAGATGAAGAACACATACTTCCCCTCTGGGTCGAATGAGACACCAGAATTTTGCCTGTCCAGAAGAACACACGTTAAAGCAATCTCTATGCTTGGTGTTGGGGGCATAGTCTCCCACGCATGGGAACCTGAACTGGGCTTCTGTGGAAAGATCTAGCTTCTGAGTTGACTGGAGGGAGCCATTCCCTAGGTGCAATACTTAAGGGTCAAAACCAGGTTTAGTTTAAGGGTTGATCCCTGATCTCCTAGTGCTCTCTCACTTACTAGGTCTGGTTATCATTTATAAGTGGAGGGCAAGAAACACTTTTACTCATAAAATTTGGTTGCTGAATAATGGATATAAGTTTTAACCTGTGAGTTTCATAAATTGTTACAGATATTGAGACAGAAAGTTTAGATTTTTAAAGTAAAACTTAGCCTTATCTTGTTGCTAAGGAAGACTGCCTGCATAATTAGGGAGACTACACAAATGTCTTGGAGTCATTTTTACCCTACACTACACAGCAGGAATTTTCTAAGCCATTATTTACCTCTATCTGTCTCTAGAGGTGTTTTGCAGGCTGGGAAGTACTCCAACCATTTTCTTTCCTTTCTTTCATTTTATTTTTTTATCTTATTTTTATTTTTTTAAATACAGTGTCTTAATATGCAGATTAGACTCATAGTGAGCCTCCTGTTTGCAGCCTCCCAAGTGCTGGGGTTGCAGGCACCCTCCACCATGCCCAGTCTCAGTCACTACCTCAGCACACCACAGGGGGAGGGCTGGCATGGCATATGATGCCAGGGATCAAACTGTGGCCCTTGTGCCTGCCTAAGCAGGCACTTTAGTCTGCTGAGCTATCTTATCTGGCTGACTCTTTAGCCATTTCCAATCTGCCCTTTTTTCTCCCTCTCATTTTTTGAAAAAGTTTGCAAGCAATTGTTTAGGTCTTTTGATCATTGGTTTAATTTTGCTAGCAATGCTCCCTTCTTTAACATGACCATTATAATGGAAACTAACTATAGTTCGTGTTCTAGAAAATACAATTTGGAGTTAGGATTGTGAATTTCTGCAGAGGGTAAGGATGATTAGGGTGGCTAGCTCAATCCAACATCTTCCAGTCACTCTCCGGTGGTTGGAAGCAGGTCACCTCAGGTGATGCCTTGGGAGTATGTAGAGATCAAGAAAGGATTAAAGGGGACATCTATGTTGCCCTTGTTGTTTTGCAGATGGGAAACTCCATGTCAAATTCTCTTACTCCTTTGGAATATACTGTTAAGCTCTGAAGTTTTTTTGCTTCTCACATATTGAGAAACAGCTGTTTAGCATTTTTCTGCACCCATGAATGGCTTGCTTCCCCCTAGAGACAAAAACAAATGCAAAAGAAGGTATTACATAGGATACTATTTCACAACTAGAATTGTACCGTAAGAAGGAGAGAACATAGAACTATCTTCTGTTCAGACTTTCTTTACCTTAAGAGACAGCTCTTACTTGTGTCAAAAGTCTGTATGTAAGTCACAAGATGATCAGATACCTCTAGCCCTTAACACGAATCAGATTGACCTATTATTACTGAGCTGGATAGTACCCCCATTTGCCTTCTGAATTCTAATGGTTGAGGCTTCCAAACCAACTTTAATTGGAGCCTCTAGTGGGGCTATGTCCATGCCAATCTGATTTTGTTCAAGATCCTCAAGGAGAGTGTTCCTCACAGGAGATGGGTAGAGAATTTAGCCCAACCAATGTCCATGTGACCTTTTCTCCCCTTGACCCCAAACAAATGAACAAGATCTAGGAAAGTTTCCAGACAACTCTCATAAGTACATCGAGGTCTTCAGGGGCCTTGTTCAGACCTATAAACTAGACTGGAAAGATGTAATGCTACTCTTAAATCAAACATCAACTTCTAATGAGAGACAAACATCATTGTAAGCTGCTATTACAATTGGAGAGGAAACAGGCAGCCAGGGGAATAGCCAGTTCCTACTGGAGCCTGAGCACAAAATCTCTACTGGCTTAGCAACCAGATGGGAGACTGGAATAAGGTATGTCTTCATACGTGTATTCTTGAAGGTCTAAAAAAGGATGAGAACTACACCATTATTTAAATTGTCAAAGTACAAAAACAAAGACCGGAACCCTCTTAGATAATTTCTTAGATCATTTGTGCAGAGCATTGGTCAAACATATATCCTGGCTCCTGATTTAGTAGAGACTGTTTTTTTGTTTTTTTTTTTAACCAGGGTTCAAACTCATGACCAGGCAGGCACTTGTGCCACGGAGCTATCTCCCCAGCTCCTGGATAGATTATTCTTAAAGACACATATATTACTCAGTCAGTCTCAGATATCAGAAAAAAGCTACAAAATGTGGCTTGCTTTCTAGGAAGCTTATGTGATACTTCAGTCAAAATTGTGTCCCCAGTGTTTTATAATCAAGACCAGAAAGAGACCAAGGGGGGAAAACAAAGACAGCAAGAAAAAGTGATTGCTTCGACTTTAGCTTTAAAAGGAAGAGACTCAAATTCTGTTTTCTGGGGACTTCAAGGAGAGCTTGGTAACTCAGTTTGCTTGCTACTGGCATAGAAAGCCAGGTCACCTTAGGAGGGACTGTGACAAAAACTGTTGAAACAGTGAGCTGTGTACTCATTGCAAAGGTGACCACTACAAGTTGGACCGTTGCCTGACACTGAGGACCCAGGGCTCAGACCCAACTTCCTAGTTGGTCTGACAAGATGGAAGGGCCCTGGAGCACTCTGTCTTCTCTCTCTGTCCAGACTGCCATCTCCTCTGAGGAACCCCAGTTAATCCTGCCAGTAGAGGGAAAAGAAATCAGTCTGTTGCTAGACAGTGGTATGTTTCTCTTGGTGTTTCATTGCAACCCTGGCCTTCACTCCTGCTGTCAAGCCTCAGTGAAAGGAATCACAGGAGAAGGTGTAACATCATTCTTACAATCCTGACATGGCTTTCTCTTCTCCCATTTCTTTTCTATTGTGCCTGAAAGTCCTGTTCTCCTGGGGAGAGATGCTTTGTCTTGCGTGAATGCTGTAATGTATACACACCCAGGCCAGGTATGTTGTCTTCTTCTCAGAGTCAGAAATAAATCCTGAAGTATAGACAACTACAGGTAGGACACAAAAGGCAATAACAGCTGCTCCAGTGCAAATACATCTTAAATTCCCTGTTTTTCCTCACTGGGGATAACCCCGTAAGGCCTGAACTTAAGGATTACTACCTATGACTGATAACTGAAGACCACAGGGTTTACTTACACCCGGTAATAGCTCCTGCAACACTTCAGTCTTGGAAGCTTAAAAACCCAGTGGAGAGTGGAGTAGGGTACAGGACAGACCAGTAAATGAGGCAGTGGTACCAATCTACCTGGTGGTACCTAACCCATAAACTGTTCTTTCTCAGATGCTGGATATTTTGCATTATTGGGTTTTTGAAAAAATGTCTTCTTTTATATCCAATTCCATACAGATTCCTGGTTTTCATTTGCCTTTCCAAACCCTCACAACGATGCCCCTCAGTTTACTTGGGAGTTCTTCCTCTAAGTGTCAGAGACAGTCCTCGTCTTTTAGAGCAAATGCTTTCCCAGAATGTAGTCTGTTCTGAACTTACCCAAGTTACAGCCCTGTAAGAAATAATGTTACACCTTCTCCTGTGATCCTTTCACTGAGGTTTGACAGCTACAATGAAGGACAGGGTTGCCGTGGAAGACCAAGAGAAACATATCACTGTCCAGCAACAAACTGATTTCTTTTCCCTCTACTGTGTATGCTGTTATGTGACCCCTCAGAAGAGCTCTCTAGCTAAGGTACATATGCACTGATGAATTTTCTAGCAGACAGAGGTCATAAGGTCTCGATGTCTTAAGGTAAAACTTTGCAGCCTGAGGTAAAATGTTTGGAACTTATAACTATGGGAATCTGGAGACTGGGGAAAGAGAGAAATAAATCAATGCTTCACTCCCAAAGCCCAAGACCATAACACAGCTAGGAAGATTCCTAGGAATCGCAGACTTTTGTCACCTTTGGATAGCAGATTATAGTGAGATTGAGTGACACCTTTATCAGCTTATAAAGGAAACCAAAAAAGGCAGGTATCCATGTTTTAATCTGAGAGCCTGATTCCAAGACTGCATTCAAGAAAATTAAGCAAGTACTTCTGGATGCCCCAGCATGGAGCCTCATGAAGGACACCACTTCAATCTATATGTTGGTGAAAAGCAGGACATATTTTTGAGAGTGCTCATACAGGATCAGGGACCTGCTCAATAGCTCATAGGAGATCTGAGTCATGAATTAGTTATTTAAGAAAGTGTTGGCCTGCATGTCTTAGAGTTGCGGCTGTTGTGGTTCTCCTTGTACTGGAGCCATCCAAGCAGACTTAGGCAAAGATTGCACTGTGCATACACCTCAGAATACAGCAGGGCTTCTTTCCCCAGAGGAAGGCTAAAGCTATCACACAACTTCTTAAATACCAGACTTCACTTCTTAAATATCAATCTCTGCTTCTAGGAGCAGCTATTTCTATAAAGACATGTTCCTCCTTAAGTCTTGCAACCTTTCTATCAGAAAAAGAACAAATTGAAGCTGAAAGACATGACTATGAACAGAAAATTATCCATATCTACCCAGAGAATATTTGTTAGACACAGCCCTGACCGACCCACGACTGACCCTCTTCGGTGACGGCAGTTCTTTCATGAGAAATGGAACCAGAAATGCAGGGTACACAGTAATGACTCTACTTCAGACATCTTTTCCTCACTTGCCCCTGGCACCAGTGCTCATTTAGCAAAACTCATAGCTTTAACAAAAACTTCACAACTCAGTGAAGAACAGAAAGTCAATATTTATACTGAAGGGCTGGGGAGATAGCTCAGTGGCAACAGTGCCTGCCTGGAAAGCACAAGGTCCTGAGTTCAACTCCCAGTACAAAAAGAACAAAAATTACACTAATAAGTACGTGTAGTATATTTATAAAATATGCATAGAGCACAATACTATGTACTCATGTACCCATATGAAAAGAAAGGAATTACCTAGCACACATGAATCAGCCAAAAGGTACCATAAAAAGATGAACTCTTATCATCTGTCTATATGCCATCCAAAGAAAGCACCGCAAATGAGCTGACAAAGTTTCTCAAAGTAACAAACTGGTCAACGCAACTGCAAAAGAAGTTGGTTGAGGGCCTTCTGTTCAGGCCTCCCTGGCCTTGGAAGGGTACCCTGATCATACTCAACCTAAGTATTCGCAGTCAGACATCAAATTGTCTCTAGCCCACGAGTGTTAGTTGCAGACAGATTATAGTAAGTGTTCCCTTTCTAGTGCCAATCAATAGAAAATTAAGTTTTTACATCAAATCTTTGACTTGGGAGAGACAAAAACCACAGGTGGTCTCAAAGTTACTCATAAAAGAGGGACTTTCTCAGACAATGAAACAAATAATTAAGATATGTGAGCTCTGCCAAAAGAACTATCCTCTTAACTGGGCCATAGTTCCTCTAGGTATGTGCACAGAGACATGATAAATACCTGGTGAAGAGTGGTAGCTTGATTTTTACTCATACGTTGAATACCTGTTGGTCCAAGTATTTCACTAGCTGGGTTGAGATCTCTCTCTCTCTCTCTCTCTCTCTCTCTCTCTCTCTCTCTCTCTCTCTCCCTCTCTCTTTCTCTCCAAAAGTTTTTAGGAGGGATTTTATTTTATTTTACTTTTTAATTTTTGAAGTCTCACAAAACATATTACAGATGACAGCATGAAAAAGTTTTGCACAGTAACACAAAAGTTCAGCTCTACAGTGCACCAGCAGGAAATTGGTTCTTTAGAATCTCAAGTTTCCAAATAAAGATACAAGCAGCTATGTACTTGCAGGCAGCATCACAGAAGGAACGTTTGTGACCTAGCACGGGTAAATTCCCTTGAAATGAACGCGATTCTATACCAACCAGGAAACCTCTGCCTAGGATCAAGATTAGTTCCACTTTTAGAACCACACTCACTCAGTTTTCTGTGTGCCCCTTATTTGTACCTCGTGGCACGCTGGTATACTGTTATCTCAGCTATGAAACAGGTGCTGTTCAATTTTTGCCAGTTTTGTTCCTGTAACATTAGAACATCATACCTTAGCTAGGCAGAGTTTGGAATTTTATTTTCAGTCTGTGTAAGACTAAAGTGCAAAGAAAATATAATTTTGCTTAAGGGAACAACGTAAAATAACAATGCTTGGTATTACATGCCTCTACTATCCATCTCAAACCAGAGGGAATTACATTGTTGAGTCACTGTTCCAAGACACAAAGGTAAACAGTTAAAACACCTTAGAATGCATCAAGGTTAAGAAGTCTCAAACAAAACTTGGACTTTCTGTACATACTCCCATCACTGAAGTTAACTCTTGTGCACCACTTCTCCTGCAAACTGATCTATTTCTTTTCATTTGACCTAGATCAGCCAGGAGACCTAGAGCAGGACAGGGATGGCTTGTGATTTCTCTCCATAGACAGTGATCTTTCTCTTCTATCTCTAGAAAGAGACCTGCTCCAGCTGTGAGAGAAACTTCTCGTTTGTGGATATCGGCAGCCACAGGAAGGACTCCTCCTATGATAATAGTCTGAGACAATGACTCCAAGAAGGAGAAGGGCCACTAAATATCAACTAGGACAGTTCCATGCTCACACAACAGTGCATAATGTTCTTCCATCTAGCTCTTGGACAGCATCTGCTGCATCTCAGGGATCCTCAAATTTAACAAAAGCAAACCCAGGAAGGTTTCTAGCTCCACAGTGGTCTATAATAGCAAAAAGCCCATTCCATCTCAGTCTTGTTGCTATTATTATCAAGATTCCCTACATAAACCTTATAGCCTGCAGAGCAGGAATCACGATCCATGCTGAGATTCAGGGTTAGAAGTGCAAAGGTTCAGAACCACAAGCACCCAGCGGATTTTCCTATTCCCATCCAACGCAGCTGTCCTAAATACTCATAGCTACCCAGCATCCATGAAATAGTCAGAGGACTTTCTTTATAGAACAGAAAAGTCCCAAAAGATGGTAAAGGTTTAGGTCTCAGAAATCATCCCCATACTTGGACTTCCTAACAGCTTACTAAATTACAAAGCCATGCATGGTGGTGCACATCTGTAATCCCAGTGCTGGGAAGGCTGAGACAGAAGGATTGCTACAAGTCTGAGCTTGTAATACAAGTCTGAGCTGCATAATGAGACCCTGTATCAAATAAGCTTTTTAAAAAATACAAATGGTACAGAATATATAATAAGAGTAGAAAATTAACAATGGTTGTTATATTACATATTGTCATCATAAAATTTGTTGCTCAGATTGCCAGACATAGGTATACAGGATTGGTCAAATAGTTAAACAATAACTCTTCCTTTCAATAAAGCTTAATTCTTTCTTGTCCCTTTTGCTTTTAACTTTTTAATTTATTTTAAAGAGAGTATAATAATTGATGAGGCATTAGAAACAGTAGATATTTAGGAGAACAAGATGAAAAGCATTCGACTTTGAATTACACATCGTTGTCCTCAGTGTAGTTGCTCAGATTACAGTTACATATAGAGTTAAAGTGAAAATTTTAAACATTAACTGCTCCTTTCAAAGAATTGGTGGAAATTAGTGGTACAATCATCTCAGCTATCATATATATATATATATATATATATATATATATATATATATATATACATATATCCTGTATATGTATATATTTGCATGATATGTCTCCTTTCCTTTTTTTCTTATCTTTTCTCCTGTTCCTCATCTCCATTGTGTGTACCTTATGTTCAGTTTTTTCATATTGTGCCTTTCAAATTTTCAGATTTTATTTCATCATTATTATTATTATTTTGTAGTTTTAGGGAAGGGACTACATGGTGCTCAGGGTCTCACCACTAGATCGGACTCATAGTGATCCACCTGTTTACAGCCTCCCAAGAGTTAGGATTATAAGCACCCGCCACCAAGCCCAGTCTCAGTTGCTGCCTCAGCACACCCTGGGGGCAGGCCGGGGGATTGAATCCCTGGCCCCTTTGTCTGCTTGCAGATGCTTTAATCCGCTGAGCTACTTGGTTGTAGATTTTATTTATTCTTTCAGGTTTTTAAACTAGGGAGACACTCTGATGTTTAACCATGTGAATCTGATGTATTTCACTTACGAGTATATCCTTTAGTTGCATCCATTTATTGATAAAGGCCTCAAGCTTGTCCTTCTTTATAGCTAAGTAATACTCTATTGTATAAAGATACCACATCTTTTCTATGCATCCCTGAGGTGATGGACATTTGGGTTGTTTCCAAGATTTAATTATGACAAATTGTGCCGCTATGGACATGAGTGCACATATATCACTATGATATGAAGTTAAACAATCATTATTCACAGATGACATAATATTCTAGATGGAAGACCCAAAAACTGTACCAAGAAACTCTTAGAATTAATAAATTTAGTAGCATAGCAGAATACAAAGTCATCACCTAAAAGTCAATGGCATTCCTCTACACAGACAATAAACTCACTGAGAGAGAAATTAGACAAATAATAACCTTCACAATAGCATCAAAAAATGAAATGCTTAGGAGTTAATCTAACAAGGGGAATAAAGGACCTATACCATGAAAATTACAATACTCTGGGGAAAAAAATCAAAGAGGATTTCAGAAAATAAACAGATGTTCCTTGCTTCTGGATAGGAAGAAGCAACATTGTGAAAATGACCATACTCCCAAAATTTTAATACAGACAATGCAAACTCTATCAAACAATCATCAACATACCTCACAAATACAGAGAAAATACTCCTAAAATGTATTTGGAACCATAAAAGACCTAGCACAGAAAAGTCAATCCTGAGCAACGAAAGCAAGGCAGGAGGCATTACAATCCTAGACTTGAAATTATAGGGGCCAAGGAGGTAGCTCCGTGGCACAAGTGTCTGTCTGGCAAGTGGAAGGTCATAAGTTCAAACCCCAGTTCCACCAAAAAAAAAAAAAAAAAAAAAAAAAAAAAAAAAAAAAAAAAAAAAAAAAAAAAAAAAAAAAAAAAAAAAAAAAAAAAAAAAAAAAAAAAAAAAAAAAAAAAAAAAAAAAAAAAAAAAAAAAAAAAAAAAAAAAAAAAAAAAAAAAAAAAAAAAAAAAAAAAAAAAAAAAAAAAAAAAAAAAAAAA
>PVJA010057261.1:0-10503 GCA_004027025.1 Myocastor coypus
TGAGCCGGCCATAAAAATGAGTGAATAAACAAACAAAGGTTCTGAAACAAGAAAATAAATAAATAAATAAATAAAAATAATAATTTTCGTAAGGATCATTAGATTTATTTTTTAAATGTTTTTATTTTATTTATTTATTTTTTTCTTGTTTCAGAACCTTTGTTTGTTTATTCACTCATTTTTATGGCCGGCTCAGCCTGCCCTGAGGGCAGGGCTGGTGCAGCATGTGGTGCCGGGGATCGAACCGCGGTCCTTGAAGCCTCCCAAGCTTTCCCAAGCAGGCACTTTAGACCACTGAGCCATCCCGCTGGGCCCCAGATTATTAGATTTAGAACCAACTCATAATCTGGAATTCTCCCAGCCCCACATCCTCAACTAACTACATCTGCAAAGACTCCTATTCCAAATAAATGCATTTGGAGGTACTGTGTGGACATGAATTCTTTTGGAGAAACTGTTTAACCCATGATTTATCAAAAGCCCTGTAATTTTAGGACAGGCTACACAAAAACTCATCTCTCCCCAAATATCAGTAATGCTAAGGTTGAGAAGCTCTCTTGGCTAGCAAGGAGAATTTGCTTCTGTGAATCTAGACAGATGGAAACTAGGAGGCTCTTAGAGGGAGTTACCTGAAGTCAAAAGACCACCCCTGCCTACCTACTCTCTCCCTTTGTTTTCCTGGGGCCACTTTTTCTGACACTCTCCAGTAGCTGCATGTAGATAATGCTCCCTGCCTGCATCTTTGCAAGATTTTATGTTTTGGACAGTGGAGTTGTAGCCACTCAAGCAGTAAGCTTCAATCATAAATCAGTGTTCCCATTATCAACTCTCAGAACTCTGCCAAACCAATCAGTCAACTAATTTAGTAACCACACACCCTTAATTCCAGCACAACATGCTTAGTCCCAGAATTAGCTTTGAAAATCCCCATCTGTGACTATATGAGGCTTTGGTGGACATCTAGGTGCAAACCATAAGAGAAACAGTTGGGGTCTCCCATTTCCACTGAGAGCACACCTGAAGACCTCCCTAGGCCTCTCTTCTCCTTCTCTTCCTCCTCCTCCTCCTTCCTCTTCTTTCTCCTCCTCTTCTTCCCTCTTCTCTTCTTCTTCTTCTTCCTCCTCTGCCTCCTCCTCCTCCTTCTTCTTCTAGGCCCCTCTTCTTCAAAGTTCCCTACCTCCAGATAGCACCGTGCTGATGAAACCCAAATTATAGTACAGGGCTTCAGCAGCAGGGATAAATGGCTCAACCCTTTGTGTTCTGAACGCTTGTTTAAAAATCACTGAATTTTGTTTGCTACTTTTCCAGGACTGAAAGGAGGGCAGGAGGAAGATATTCTTAAAAGAGAATGAAGCTAAAGAAGTGAAGTGTTTACCTGGGGGAAGCATGGCTCAGTAGACAGAATTGTAGGGTATATCTATGGGGCCGTACTATGTCTGGAGAAACAGCCAAGAGATGGGTGTGACCACAGAGGAACAGTGAAGAGGAGGGTAGGAGAGGTGATTGGAGAAGAAAAGGGCATGAGAGTGGCCCACAGGGTACCGTCTTATTGTTTAGACCAAAAATGTTCCCATGTCTCATATGGTTGGAGGTAGCATCTCAGAGATGTGACCATGAAAGGCATTTACTTTTAACCAGCTTTTCCTTTCTCTCCTGCTTCCCGACCACCATGATAGGAGCAGCTCACCTCCACCACACTGTCCCACCAGGGTGTTGCTGCTACAGAGTCAGCTGACCTTGGACTGGATGCACCAAAACCGTGAACCAGAATTAACCTCTTCTCCTTAAAATTAGGGGCATTGGGTACTTTGTCCTCTCAGTGGGAAAGTGAATGATGCAGCTGCCATAGGGCTGTTGGAACCTCATTGGAGTGAGGGGGCAGCCACTGGTCGAGTCTGTGAAGGGAAAGGGAGGGCAAACCAATGCTAAACCAGATCCCCTGGCTCTGAAGACTCTAAAGATGGCAGAGTGAGAACAAAAGGAGCTCAAGATTTGGGGGCTGGAAGCTCTTTCTTCTTTTCCCTTCCCTTCCTTCTTTGCTTCTTTCCTGTCTGCCTTCCTCCCTTGCCTTTTTTCCCTTCTTCCTTTCCTTCTCTCCTCCTTCTCTCCTTCTTTCCCCTTCTTTCCTTCTACCCACCCTCGTTCTTTTCTCCTCCCTCATTCTTCCCTTCTTTCTATTTTTAAAAATTTTATTTATTTATTTATTTTTTCTTGTTTCAGAACGTTTATTTGTTTATTCACTCATTTTTATGGCCGGCTCAGCCCGCCCTGAGGGCAGGGCTGGCGCAGCATGTGGTGCCGGGGATCGAACCGCGGTCCCTGAAGCCGCTCACGCTTTCCCAAGCAGGCGCTTTAGACCACTGAGCCATCCCACCGGGGCCCCCTTCTTTCTTTTTTTATGACTGATTTTTTTTCATTCTGGGCACAAGTCATTATTTATTTATTTATTTATTTATTTATTTATTTATTTATTTATTTTTCTTGTTTCAGAATCTTTATTTGTTTATTCACTCATTTTTTTTTTTTTATGGCCGGCTCAGCCCGCCCCGAGGGCAGGGCTGGTGCAGCAGGTGGTGCCCGGGATTGAACTGCGGTCCCTGAAGCCACCCAAGCTTTCCCAAGCAGGCGCTTTAGACCACTGAGCCATCCTGCTGGGCCCCCACAAGTCATTTTTAATGATTTCTTTTTCACTGTTGTCTTCTTTTCTTTTCTTTTTTTTTTTTTTTTTTTGTACTTGGGACCAAACTCAGGGAGGAAACCATGTGCTCAAGTTTTGGGCTATCTCCCAGGCCCTATTTGCTGTTGTAAAAAAAGTACTTGACTCAGATATCCGTGGGTCTATTTCTGAAATATTTTATTCCATTGATCTATTTGTCCACATGGCACCAAATGCCGTGCTAGCTCACCCTCTTAATTACTGTAGCTTTATAGTAAGTCTTATAGTCAGGTAATATAAATCTTTTTTCTAAATTTTTTTTTTTCTTGTTTCAGAATCTTTGTTTGTTTCTTCACTCATTTTTATGGCCGGCTCAGCCCGCCCCAAGGGCAGGGCTGGCGCAGCATGTGGTGCCGGGGACCAAACCGCGGTCCCTGAAGCTGCCCAAGCTTTCCCAAGCAGGCGCTCTAGACCACTGAGCCATCCCGCCGGGCCCCAGTCAGGTAATATAAATCTTTTAACTTTGTTCTTTTTCAAAACTGTTTTAGTAATTCTTTGTTCTTTAGATTTCCCCACAAATTTTAAGACAAGCTTATCAATTATAAAAGATTCTGATGATTTTGTATGTTTGGGGAGGTCTTTCTTGGTACTAAGATTGAAATCAAGTGCCTTGCGCTTGCCAGGCAGGCACTCATGCCACTGAGCTATTTTCCTGGCCTCTGATGACATTTTAGTTATAGTTTCTTTAAATCTATAGATTATTTTTGGAAGAACTGATATCTTAATAGTAATTCCCTTGACTGGTGGGGCTGGGGAGATGGCTCAGTAGAATAAGTGCTTGGCTGGCAAGTGCGAGGGTTTGAGTTCAAACCCTGGTTCCACAAAAACAAAATATACTTTCCCTTGACTAATGAAAATGGCATGCTTCTTTTATTTGTATCTCTTTTAGTTTTTATCAGCAGTGCTTTAGTTTTCAATATATAATTCTGCACGTGTTTTATCTGAGAATTGTATGCCTTTTCTGTGTGTGTGTGTGTGTGTGTGTGTGTGTGTGTGTGTGTGTGGGACTGGGGTTCAAACTCACAACCTTGCACTTGCCCAGCAGGCACTTGTGCCTTGGAGCTATCTCCCCAGCTCCTGTTGAAGATGTTAATTTTATTTTAGTTTCCAACTGCTTATTGCTGTAACATATCAATATATTTGATTTTTGGCATGTCAATTTTATTTTTTTAAATTTTATTAATTTCAACAAGAAAGAAATAGCCATGAGACAGTTTCAGAACTCATCATTAGGACAGCCATAATAATCAATACAATGCTTATTGTTGTTTTCATAGTAGTTGTTTAGAGTACAAGATGCAGAAATAAGCTTTCTAAAGACTATTGGTACAAATATTTCTTTTAATTGAATTAAGAGAAAGTAGTTGTATGTATAGTCCAATGTTCCAAAATGGTAGTGGGTTATCAGTAGAACTGGCAGTGTAGGAAGCTGTTGACTTGAGCCTTTTACAACTCATTGTACTAATCTGGCTTTACTTTTTATGCCTCATGGTTAAACTTTTCTGCTGAGTGGTTAAGGCCAAGTTAAAGCAAGACCTATATAACAAAACATGTAACTTTTGTGTCTGACAAGGTCAGCCAAATCCCCTCAGGATTTACTTTGAGACCATGTACAGCAGGCATGTCTTTTTTTTTTTTTTTTTTTTTTTTTTTTTTTTTTTGACTTTTTGAGACATGGTCTTGCTATGCAGTTCAGGCTGACCTTGAACTCACTTTTGTAGCCCAGGCTAGTCTTGAACTCACAACAATCCTCCTGCCTCAGCCTTCCAAGTGCTAGGATTACAGGCGTGCACCACCACCCAGCTAGGCATGTCAATTTTATATCCTATAATGCTGTTAAACTCACTTATTAGTTCTGGTACTTTTTCAGTAGAATCAACTGGCTTTTGCATCTATATAATTATGCAATCTGTGAATAAATGCTGTTTAATTTCATCACTTATAATATGGACATCTTTATTACTTTTCTTGACTTACCAACACTAGCTAGAACACTCCTATACAATGTTGAATAAAAGAGGTAAGGATAGATATTCTTGTTGTGTTCCTGATATTAGGAGAAAGTATTTATTTATCACCAATAAGTAGAATGTTAGATTTAGGTCTTTTCTTTTTCTTTCCTTCTTTTTTCTTTCTTTCTTTTTCTCTCTACCTGTGTGTGCATGTGTGTCTGTCTGTCTATCTCTCCCTCTTTCCCTTTCTTTTTCTCCCATCTCTATCCAATTCCCACTTCTAACTTTGCTCTTTTCTCTCTGTCTCTCTCTGTCTGTCTCTCTCTCTCTGTCTCTGCCTCTCTCTGTCTCTATCTCTCTCAGCCTGGACACTAAGGTATATCTCACCCAATCCCTTACACTTTTTTTTTTTTGAAATTTTGAGATAGGCTGCCATGCCATGAAGGCATTGTTAGACAGACCAAAAAAAAAAAAAAAGAACCTTCTGAAATTTTGAGACAGGGCCTAATAAAGTCACTTAGTCTCTGAGCTGGGCTAGGTTCACACTTTTGATCTTCCCACTTCAGCTTCTCAGAGTGGCACGCACCACCAAGCCTGGCTTCTTTTTCTACTTTCTTTTGGATCAACCGAGGGCTTTTTGTACTGTGTTGTTAACATACAGCTTGCTAAGTCACCCAATCTATGAGCCAATGTGCTCAACTCAGCTTTGTTTTTAAATCATTTCATTTTTTTTAAGAATTTTTATTTTATTTTATTTTTTTCTTGTTTCAGAACTTTTGTTTGTTTATTTATTTTTATGGCTGGCTCAGCCTGCCCTGAGGGCAGGGCTGGCACAGCATGTGGTGCCGGGGATTGAACTGTGGTCCCTGCAGCCGCCTGCAGGCACTTTAGACCACTGAGCCATCCTGCTGTGCCCCTAAATCATTTCATTTTTATGTTCTTTAACATTAGATGTATTGGTTTCTTATGGTCATTTCAACCTGCTATCAAAAACTTTGAGGCTTAAAGACAAATTTATTTTCTTATAGTTTCAAAATAGAATTCACTGAGCTGAAATGAAGGAATCAAGGTACTTCACTTTCAAACAAATACAAAAATAAATTCAAATCTCAAAAATGTTATTCAAATTTAGTAACACATTATATGTATGAACTAAATTTTGCACTTACCAAACAAAAATATTACATTGTTTCATTGCTTTACATTATTTCAAAATTGAGGTTAAAAACACAAAACAGAGATTGGGCATGATTTGGGCCTGTAATCCCAGTGCTTAGGAGGCTAAAAATAGCAGGATCATTATGAGTCTGATCTGTACAGCGAGACCCTGTAGACCTTGTACTAAATACATTTAAAAAATTCTATTGTAAAACACAAAACATAAAATTTATCACCTTAATCACTTTTTGGCATACAGTGGCTTTAAGCTTGTAGGCACTATCATCCCTCAAGACTTTGATAGCTTTCTTGAGGGCTATTTCCTGGTTAACTGGGAGCCCCATGGAGGCTGAATGGTCTTTGTCACATACTGGTGCAGGATGTTAAGGACACAGTAGACATTACTGCCTACCTAGAGCTGTCTTTTGAATTTATAACTATTTTATAATCAGTCACTTTTTTTCCCTCCAGAAATGCAAGATGTTGATATCAAAGAGAGACTTCAGTTAGTGTGGATAGAGCAGTGGCTTGGGAATAAAGCAGAGACCTCAGGATGAGGTGGGGGAAAGCCACTGTGATACGTGATTAACTTCTGAGATGCAGATTTCTGGTTTGTAGAATGGATAGAAAAATAGATGATACAGCAGTGTAAGGGTTCTCATAAACTGCTTCAGGTGGTGTGAGATGCAAGAGTTGCCAAGCAAATCTAGTTGCTATTATTAATATCAATTTAAGAATTACTTGGCTTGGGCCAGGGAGACAGCTCAGCAGTACAAGTGCCTGATTTGCATGCTCAAGGAAAAGGAGGTGGGAAATTACTCGGCTTTTATAAGTGGGTTGTGGAGCAGAGGTTGAAGGGAGGGGATGGGAATTGTAAAAAGGAAAATCAAGTTATTTGATGTACAGGCTCAAATTCTCTATGATGAATGTCATCATTATGTACTCTAAAATGTACCAATAAAACCTGATTGAAGAAAAAAAAAAAAAAAAGGAAATGTCAGGTTTGCAAAAAGTGA
This sequence comes from Myocastor coypus, assembly GCA_004027025.1. NCBI lineage: Eukaryota > Metazoa > Chordata > Mammalia > Rodentia > Myocastoridae > Myocastor > Myocastor coypus. Next base: position 6,843 of record PVJA010057261.1, read on the forward strand.
AGCTGAAAGCACTCAAGATCCCTAGACCAGGCTGACACCTAGCTGGCTAGGATCGCCTCAGGAACTAGCAAATGAGGGCTGGACGGAGTCTCCAGAAGCCCCTCCCCTTCCCGCTGGCGTCCAGTTGTCCTGGCAACGCGTGCGGCCGGGAGCACGGCATTATCTGCCAGCACCACGGGTTGCAGGTCAAGATCTGCACTAGCTAGGGCCGCTTGGGTGGAAAGATGACTGAGGAAGATTCCGACAGTATATACACCGACTCCCAAACAGGGGAGGACAAGACGCTGCCGGTTATCCAGCTGTGCGGGCTGGTGGAGGAGCTCAGGTACCCCACCTGCGGACCTCTGCAGGTTGCAGCTACTCGCCTTGCACCCTGGTGGAACCGTGTTGGACTTTGGCTCCAACCCCTGCATCTCCACTGTCACTGAGTTAATACGGTTGATGGGACAGCATATGGCTGGGGCCGGGAGGGAGCGGGCAGAGTCGGAGGTAGAAAGCCCAGAGGGCAATGGGTGAAGCTAGAGCTTTAGCCTGATGTGGGCCTGGTGCCCGACTGTGTGCCTAGCACCTTCCCAGTTCTGCCCTGTGACTTCCATGGCCATTTCCAACGCTAAGATTCTGCACTAAAATTAATGTGGCACCAGAATATTGACAAGAAGCTACTGAGATTATTTTACTGTGAGGCAGCTACAGGCTTGAAGCAGGGTGTAAGGCTTCAGATGGACAGTAAAAATGCTGGCTAGTAGTCCACATCTTTTTTTTTTTTTTTCAGTCTGTTTTATAGCTCCTATGATAGGTAAAATAGATATTAAGAGTGCATGATGTAGTAGAGGTTAATTGTAATTATACAACTTACTGGCCTCACACAGGGAATCTAAGCTCTGGCAACTGGATAGAGTTACTTCTTTACGTCTATATTGTAGTCCAGAATTGAGATATTATTATAATAGATGCCATTTGGATTGTTTATTCTGTGTCACAAGGTTTGCATGTATGACATTATATAATACAGCAGACTTAGGAATGCACAAAGGTGAAAGTCTCTTACGTTCATTCAGCTACTTAATGCTCATACGAGGACTTGGACTCAGACTCAGAAGCAACTCCAGCTCCACTGAAAACACAGTATATGCTGAAATAGCAAGACTCTCTGTGTGTGCGTGTGTGTGTGCATGCGTGCGTGCGCGTGCGTGTGTGTGTGTGTGTGTGTGTGTGTGTGTGTGTGTGTGTGATCCTGGGGCTTTTACACTGAGCTACATCCCCAGCCCTTTTTTTGAGACAGCCTTACTAAGTTGCCCAGACTGGGCTTCAACTTGCAGTCCTCCTGCTTTAGCTGACTAGATTGCTAGGATGGCAGGCGTGCAACCATCATACCTGGCTTACAGCACATTTTTATATTTTCTTTTTTCATTCAGCCTTCTTTACCATGCTAATTCAGCCAAGCACAAGTTACTGCAGTAATATATGAAAACTTGAAAGCCACTCCCTCTCATATTCAGAGGTGTGAACTATACACACACATATGTGTAGAAAACATGTAAGTTGCATATATGAGCAATTGAGACATTAAAAAGGGTCATAATCTTGGCTCAGAGAGGATTTGCTACGTTTTTAATCCCTGTTTGTTTTAAAACGTTCAAAGTTTTCCACAATTTACAGTAAACAGCCAGGGAATTCTTTCATCTATTGGCTGTTGGAAATAAAAGAACTAATAAATATAAGCTAAAGGAAACATCTGAAGATGGGGGTGAGGGGCCGGAGAGATAGCTCAGTAGAGTAAGCGCTTGCCTGGGACATGAGTTCAATCCTCGGTTCTGAAAAAAAAAAAAAAAAAAAAAAAAAAGAACTAAAGATAGTGGGTGAGTATGACTTCAAGAAAGTGATAACTTAGAAGGAGATTTTACAAATGAGTTAGATGATATTTGAAGATAAACAATCGTAACAGGAATTTTCAATTTAATATCAGTGTTCTGGATTTTAAGTTTCATTGAACATAATAAGAAATATATCAAAGTCTTAAATAGTACTTACTTCATGACCAAGAACTCTCCCACAATTTTGCATTCCTTGCTGATATCCTAAAAGGTAGGTGTTATTTTTAATTCCATTTAACAGGTGAAGAGAGTGAGGAGACACAAGGCTGTATATCTTGAGGAAGGTCACACATGGCCAGCAAATGTTAAGGACTAGTTATTTGTAGTGTAAATTTCCAAATAGAACTTATTAAAGTTTCCTCTGTCTTGCAGCTATGGAAACTCTGGTCTAAAAAGAGAGACTGAAATGTTTGAGAAATATTATGCTAGACTGGAAATGAGAGATCAGCCATCTCCATGGATATCAGATGCTAAAATATCAGGAGCAGAATACACACAGGTACGCAATGAATTGGGAAGTCAGTTCTTTCCAAGGCCTGGCCAGCTATGTAAGGGAGTGAGTGGTTCCCATATGGGGCCTCATCTCCAAGGGCCTGTTTGTGTAGGGTCAAACCAACTATGAAGCTTACACACCTCCTGCATCATCCACTGGTGACATTTGCCTTAGATCCTAAATTATCCAAGATTTTTGTTTATTTTCTGTTTTATTAAGTGTTGTGCCTTGAGAGGAACCACTGTGTTCTTGACTTTCTCTGACCTTAACTGAATGCTGATCTACAGTAGTCTCCCAGTGTCTCTATCCTCAAGTTGTTTCCCCCTTGTCTTCATTTCAGTCAAACACAGGCTTTTGCGGCATTAAGTGGAGGGCCTTAGGACTTAAGAAATAAGTGTCACCATAGATTTGATATTCAGCATCGTTTCACCATGAGTTTTTTTCCCTGGGCTTATTCAGGGCAATGTCAAACATGCCTAAGGAGTCATTTGTATACCCACTTTGGGCTGCTTAGTTACCAAGTCCTCCTTGACAATGGCTTTGTCTTTCTTGGGTTGCAGTTCAGAGGCCGCCATAGATCTAAGTCCCGCCCAGGTACAGAACGTTTGATGGGCCTCACTGTTGATCAGAAACTCGATCTTGTAAAAAAAGAGCTGGAAGACACCAAGGGTGAAATAAGGCACATGAGGGCTAATGCTGAACGGGACCTGCAGCACCATGAGGTACCCATGTCTCCCTCTTCCACCTCATTGAGAAGTACCTGTGTTGTATCCATGCTACCATTGGTGTTTTGGAAGGAGGACAAGTAGGATAAGACGAGCTGTGGACCTACCTTTACAGAATTTACCACTTGCTTCAAGAGGCAACAAATTTTAAACTTAAGAAAATTAATTTTGATGAGGACATGTTTGTAGTACACAGTGATCACATTCTTATGGGGAGTTGGTACATGTACATAACACATCTCAATTTTTTTCCTTTTCCCTTCCACTACTCTACTTTTTTTGGTCAGCACTAAATTCATTTATTTATCTTATAAATCTTTATGAAGGGGCTGGGGATTTGGCTCAGCGGTAGAATGCTTGCCTAGCGAGCTGGAAGCCCTGGGTTCGGTCCTCGGCACCAAAAAAAGAATAAAAACTCCTGTAAAAAACAGCTCCATCAAAAAAACCAATAAAATGACAAAAGACCAAAAACAAACAAGGTAACAGCGCGCACAACTTTTGCCGGGCGTGGTGGCTCACGCCTGTAATCCCAGCACTTGGGAGGCTGAGGCAGGAGGATCATTGTGAGT
>PVJA010057262.1:0-10510 GCA_004027025.1 Myocastor coypus
AAAAAAAAAAAAAAAAAAAAAAAAAAAAAAAAGAAATTACATTTTAGTACCCAAATGTGTACTTTATTTATTGTTTATTTATTTATTTTTATTACTTTTAATAAGAAATATCAATGTTAATTTCACAACATATTAATAGTACATTCGCAATAACTGACACATTGCGTGATGTCCTCATACTAGTAATACCAAGCAAAGGATGTGGACATGATACATTTTCTAATTGATGTTGATATGGAAAGAAAAAAATAATTCTTCTCTTTGAACTGAGAGGAAGTAGATGTATACAGAGTCCAACGTTCCAAAATTGCAGTTGGTTACCAGTGAAAGTGGAAATGTTGGAGGTTGTTGAGTGAAGCCTCTTATAGCTCATCATACTAATCTAGTTCTGCATTTTATGCCTCATGATTAAGTTTTTCTGCTGGGTGATCACGGGCAAGTTAAAGCAAGACCTGTAAAAGAAAACATTCATTTTTTGTATTTTACAAGGTCATATCCCCTCAGGATTAACTTTGGGACCATGTGCAGTGCTTTGTAGAACTGTTGTCAGTGTCAGCCATGGGGATGAGTCACGGTCATTGCTTGACCAGATTGCTTTCTGTGAAAGCCTGAGAGAATGTTTTTCTCTGGGTGACTCTACTTAGATGCACTATAGTTCATTTATACCTTTCCTCTGAGGTTCCATAATCTCCTTGACCAGAAAATTTGGGACACCTCTGAGTTATGGGATGTTACAGCACAGGTTCTCTTATGTCTTGAGTCCTTATTGACCTTGAAGGGCTAGGGCCAAAATATTGGCTATCTTCATAGCCCTTCTTTTTCTCCAATTTTTGGTCTGTTAACTTACATTCTTAACCCTCCAGCTGAAACGTTTTGTGATACTATTACTCTATAGCATAGGTACTCGAGCTTATCATCACTGACTTTCTGAGTATCAAATATCTTTGACTTAACTTGGAATTGATATTTTTTGACCATCATTGATATTCTAATAACTCTATTGAATGTGATAAAAGCAGTTACACATTTTTATACAAACGTTTAGATCCAAGGATATATAAAATTGTAGCCTGTCAAGCCTATGGCATTTTTCCCTGTCTCTTAATCTTAATTAATACCTCCCCTTTTTTTGTTAACCAGTGATTTACTTCAGAGAGAGTATAACAGTAACTGAGTTTACACTGGAAGTAGTACACATGTAAAAGGCAAGAAAGACAGGCATTCCAAGCATAATTTAGTGTTGTATGGTATTATGACCAATGTGATAAACTTTTTGAAGTTTCTTAGGACCAGTATCTGATTCATCCTGTGTACATAAATGCATGGTTTTGCTCTTGCTATGTTTACTCTCTTTTCTGCTTCCAGTCAACTCGGTGTTTAATCCATAACACATTCAGCTGTGTTATTTCCTTCATTTTTTATTTCTTCTTTAAAGATTTTACACTAGGGAGACTATATGACATTTACATGTGTAGGTCTGGTTTATTTCACTAATAAGTATATGTTCAATACACATCCATTTATATATGAAGTCTTCCAGCTTATCATTCTTTATAGCTGAGTAATATTCCGTTGTATAAAAATACCACATTTCTTTCAATCATTCTCAAAATAATGGGCATTTAGGTTGTTTCCAAGATTTGGCTATCACCAATTGGGCTCCTATAAACATGGGTGTGCAGATATTGCCATGATATGATGTTTTCAGTTCTGGGAGAATTCACAGTAGGGGGATAGCTGGATTGAATGGGATTTCCAGTTCTAGTGTTTTAAGAATCCTCCACACCATTTTCGATAATGGTTGCACCAATCTGCATTCCCACCAGCAGTGGAGAAGGGTTCCTCTTTCCCCACAGCCTGTCCAACATTTGTTGCTGTTTGATTTTTTATTTTTAATTAATTAATTAATTAATTAATTAATTAATTAATTAATTTTTGTCTTTTTGAAACAGGGTCTCACTGTGCAGTTCAGTCTAGCCTTGAGCTCACTTTTGTAGCCCAGGCTGGTCTCGAACTCTCACCAATCCTCCTGCTTCAGCCTCCCAAGTGCTGGGATTACAGATGTGCGCCACCATACCCGGCTTGGTTGATTCTTTATGGTAGTCATTCTTTCTGGGGTGAGATGGTATCTCAGTGCTGCTTTAATTTGCATTTCACAGATGACTAGCAAAGTGGAGCATTTCTCATGTATTTCTAGGCTTGCTGAATTTGTTTCTCTGGGAAGTGTGTGTTCATCTCAGATGCCCATTTCTGGAATGGGTCTTTGTATTTTGGAACCCTGATGGTTTTTAGTTCTTTGTAGATTCTAGATAGAAGACTTTGGTTGAATACTTATTAATTAAAATCTTTTCAAAATTTGCAGATTGTCTTTTCACCCTGTTGATAATTTCCTTTGACATGCAAAAACTTCTTAGCTGGAGGAGGTCCTATTTGTTGATGCTTTAAGTGTTAAATGTGCATTTTGATTTTTGTCTGTGAACTTTTTGCCTACCCTGATGCCTTCAAGATTTTCTCCCTCCTTCTCTTCCAGGAGATTTAATTTTTCTTTTTTAATATTTAGAACTTTAATCCATTTTGACTTTAGTTTAGTGTGTGATGATAGACTTGGCTCAATTTCTATTTTTTGGTATGTAGAGACCCAGTTTTTCCTGCACCATTTGTTAAAGAGGCTATCTTTCTTCCAGTAAACATGTTTGGCCCTTTGTCGAAGATAATGTGCCTGAGCATGTTTGTATTTGCTTCTGCACCTTCTAATCTCTTCCACTAATCTTCAGGTCTATTTTTTGCCAATACCATGCTGATTTTATTGCTGTAGCTTTGTATAATAACTTTAGGTCAGGAATTGTTGTGCTTCCTTCCCTATGTTTGTTGCCCAGAATTGTCTTTGCAACTCTGTGTCTTTTTCGGTTCCAAATACATTTTAGGAATGATTTCTTCAGGTCTGTGAGGTATGATGATGGTATTTTAATGGAATTGCATTAAATCTGTATAACAATTTCGGGAGTATGGCCATCTTTACAATTTTTTTTTTTTTTCTATCCAGGAGCAGTGAATATCTTTCCATTTTCTGAAATCTTCTAGATCTCTTTTTTCAGAATACTGTAGCTTTTGTTGAAAAAATCTTTTACTTCCTTATTTAGATTAATGCCCAGATATTTCATTTTCTTCAGTGCTATCATAAAAGATACTGTTCCTCTAATTTCTCTCTCAGTGTGTTTGTTATCTGTGTAGGGGAATGCTAGTGACTTTTGTGTGCTGACTTTATAACCTGCTATGTTACTGAATTTGTGTATTAATTCTCCTAGCTTCTTAGTGGAGTATTTGGATCTTCTAAGTAGATGATCATGTCATCTGCAAATAGTGATAGATTTACTTCTTCTTTACCTATTCTTATTCCTTTTATTTCTCTTTCTTGTCTAATGGCTATAGCTAATGGCTCCAGAGCTATATTGAACAGGAGTGGTGATAGAGGATATCCTTTTCTTTTGCCAGATTTGAGAGTAAAAGACATCAGTTTTTCCCCATTTCGAATTATGCTAGCTGTTGGATTGCTGTAGATGGCTTTTATCAGGTTGAGGTTGAGGCCCTTTATTCCAAGTTCCTGTAGGACTTGGAACATAAATGAGTGTTGGACTTTGTCGAAGGCTTTTTCTTTATCAATTGAGACAATCATGTGTTTTTGGCTTTAGTTCTACTGATATAGTATATCGCCTTTACACATTTGTGTATATTGAATGATCTTTGCATCTCTGGGATGAATTCTACTTGGTCATGGTATATAATCTTCTTGATAATTTGTTGTATTCTAGTGGCAAGGATTTTATTGAAAATTTTTGCATCTATGTTCATGAGAGAAAATGGCCTGTAGTTTCCTTTTTAGTTGCGTCTCTCTCTGTTTTTGGTACCAGTGTAACACTTGCCTGTAGGAATGATTTGGAAGGATTCCTTCCTTTTCAATTTCATTGAATAGTTTGAAGAGTATTGGGATTAAGTTGTCTATAAATTACTTGTAGAAGTCAGTGGTGACTTCATCAGGTCCCGGACTTTTCTTTGTCTGTAGGCTTTTTATTACATTTTGTTTTTCTTTGGCTGTTGTTAGGTTATTGAGAGTTCTTATGTCTTCTTGATTGAGACTGAGTCATTTGTACTTTACTAGGAATCTATCCGTTTCATCTGTCTTCAATTCTGTGAGAGTAAAAATTCTCAAAGTAGTTATTTATGATTCTCTGAATCTCTGCTGTGTGTGTAGTAATTTCATTCTTTCCATTCCTTATTGCTTGAATTTGAGTCCTTTCTTTCCTCTTTTTTATGAGATTAGGTAGATTATTTAATCTTTCAAAGAACCAGCTTTTGGATTCATTCTTTGTATTGTTTTTTTTCTCAGTTGAATTAATTTCTGCTCTAATCTTTATAATTTCCTCTCATCTTTTGGCTTTGGATTTCATTTCCTCTTCTATTTCTAGTCAACTAACGTGCTCCAGGAGAGTATTTATTTGTTCCTGTTCTGTTTTCTTAATGTGTGAGTTCAGAGCTATAAATTTCCCTCTAAGAGCCGCTTTCATTTTATCCCATATATTCTGGTAAGTTGTGTTTGAACTTTCATTAAAATCCAGATATTGTTTAATTTCATCTGTAACCCACTGGTTGTTCAAAAGAGCGTTGTGTAATTTCCATGTATTTCTGAAGTTTTTGTTGTTTATGTTGTCATTTATTTCCAATTTCATTGCATTGTGATCAGATAATATGCATGGGATAATTTCTGTTTTCTTGCATATACTTAAGCATGACCTATGTACTAATATGTGGTCTATTCTACAAAATATCCCATGTGCACCTTAAGACATATTTGTTCTGAAGTGGTTGGGTGGAATACTCTGTGTATGTCCACTAATTCCAGTTGTTCCAAGTTTTGGTTCAGTTCTGCTACTTTGCTAATTTTTTGTCTGCTTGATCTGTCTTTTTTTCAGATAAGGGAGTGTTGAGGTCTCCTGTTAAGATTGTGGTATTAGATATTAGATTTTTCATGTCCATTAAGCTTTGCCTTATATAACTTGCTCCTCCTGTGGTGCGTGCATACATATTTATGAGTGTTACCTCTTCATGTTGAATTTGTGCCCTAACCAGTATGTAGTCGCCTTCTTTATTTCGTTTGGTCAATCTTAGTTTGAAGTTTAGACCGTCTGCAAACAGGATTGCTACCCCTGCTTTTTTTTTTGTTTGTTTGTTTTTTTTTGTTTTTTTTTTGAGGTGCTGGAGCATGTAGTATTGTTTTCCAACCTTTCACTTTTAGCTTATGAGTTTCCTTATGAGTTAATTAGTGTGTTTCTTGTATACAGCATATTGGTACATTTTTGCTTCCTTATCCACTTTGCCAATCTATTTCTTTTAATTGGAGAACTGATTCCATTTATATTGATGGTTATAATTGAAAGTTATTGACTTACAATTAACATGACTTTTACTTTCTGCTGTCTACCTTGTTTTCCTGTGTTTGAGTACCCTATTTAATGGGATTTTTCTGTTCTCATCTCTTTAGTTTGAGTCATTTTGGTCCCTTTCTATTTTTTAGTATACTGTGTAGGGTTGGCTTTAATGTCATAATATTCTTTAATTGTTCCTTGTCATGGAAGTATTTCACTTCTCACTCATACTTGAAAGAGAGTTTTGCTGGGTATAGCAGTCTGGGCTGAAATTTGTTTTCATGGAGGACTTGAAGCACTCTGCTCCATGCTCTTCTTGACTTCATGATTTGTGAAGAGAAATCTGCTGTTATTTTGTTTGGTTTTCCTTTAAATGTGAGCTGTTTCTTTTCTCTAGCAGCTTTTAATATACTATTGTTCCACTGAATTTCTGCGATCTTGAGTAGTATATGTCTGAGTATGTTTTTAGTTGGATTGATGTTATCTGGGTTTCTGTATGCTTTTAGTACCTGTATGACTGATTGTTTTTCATATTTGGGACATTTTCTACTATTACTTCTGCCCATATTCTTTTTATATTATTTGGGTTGACTCCTTCTTTCTCATTGATTCCTATTAGTCTCACGTTGTTCATTTTTGCATCATCTTGTAGATGTTGAATTATTTTTCCCTGCATCCTATTTGTTTTTATTTTATTTTATTTTTTCTTGTTTCAGAACTTTTGTTTATTTATTTATTTTTATGGCCGGCTCAGCCTGCCCTGAGGAAAGGGCTGGTGCAGCATGTGGTGCCAGGGATGGAACCGCGGTCCCTGCAGCCGCCTAATCTTTCCTAAGCAGGTGCTTTAGACCACTGAGCCATCCTGCTGGGCCCCTATCCTAGTTGTTTTCAAGAGATCCTTTCTTACCTTTTCACTAGGTGCTACTGTGTCTTCCAGATCTAAGATTTTGTCTTCACTTTTGTTCATACACTTTTGCCAGCTTGTGATTGAGATTTTATTTTCTTGTATATCTCTTTGAAACTGTTTCATGCAGTCTATTTCTTTCCCATACTGTTCAATCAGGGAATCCATCACTTTTCTATTCGCCTCTCATTTTTTATCAATGTCTTCTTTAGTAATATTGAAGTCTGTCATGATAATTCACCTTTCTCTCTCTAGTTCAGACATTGTTTGTTCTCTGTTCTCCTTTCTACCTTTCTGTAGTTGTTCCCCTACTTTGGATGCTAATGATTTAGAGAGGTCTTTTTTTAACTTCCGAGGTCATTTCTGCTCTGGTTTCCTCTCTATGTTTCTGCAGTTGTTTTGCCACTTCAGAGTCTATTTTTCATACATTTCTTTTTTTACTTCACATATTATCTCTGATCTGAGTTGCTCTACACGTTTCTGCACTTGTCTTTCAACCTCGGCAGCTACTGATTCAGAGATTTCGTCTGCATGATTCCCATTTTCTTCCATTGTAGTTATTCCTGTATTTGTTTTGTGTGGACTTGGGAACTGGATATGGATCTTGCTCCTTCTCTTTCTCATTATTTAGAACACTGATCTCTGCAGTTTGTTGAACTTATACAGTTAGCACCTATGGATATTTGGGTCTGGATTCACCAAGCTTGTTCCCCTCCAGACGTGCCTGGCTACAAATTGAAGCTCAAGTGGCTGGCTATCTGAAGGCTCCATGGGTCAGGATGGTGACTGGCCATGTGAGAACAGTGGGTGGTCGTGTGGGGAATATGGGTGTAGTTGGGGTTTCCGCAGTTGTGGAGTTGGGGATGTATTCGGGCTGAGAGAGTTCTTAACTGGTCGATGTGAGCCCTGTTCAGGAAGGTGGGTAGAATCTGAGCTTGGGTTGTTGATGAGTCAGAGAATGGACCAAGACTGAGTTTGCTGGTTGGCCCAGTCAGTATGGCAGCAGGGTCCAGGCTAGAGTTAGGGGGTGACAGGTCAGGTCTGGGAGCTGGAGTTAGATTGGTCCAGGTGCCACATGGCTAGTTGAAATAGCACACGGGAGACCCAAATCGCACCGCTGGGAGCTGAGCCTGCGCACCCGCCGCGGGTAAGCTCCCTGCGCCCCTCTGCCCCGCCTCTGCATTCCCTTGACTAACTTCCTGTTCCAGCCCAGACCCAAATCACACCGCTGGGAGCTGAGCCCACGCGCCGGCTGGGTCAGGATACTTGGCCTGCCTTCCCTTTCCCCGCACCCCCCCTTTTTTATTTGAACCCCTCCAGACCAAGCTCCAGCACAGAACCCATCAAATAGCCCGTTTGGCAAACAATCTGGTCCACGAGCCTACCAAGACTACTCAATCCTAAAGCTCCACCTCGACCTACAGACCACATCCGACAGGATTCACAAAAGCTAGCAGCCAGAGCCCCAACACAAGAGTCAGGAAACTCTGTAGAAGAACCACCTTGGAGTCTCCAGACCAAACGCCCATAGACACAGCATAACACCATCAAAGTGCAGAGGTCGCTTCCATACAAAATGATAACAACAAGGAGTAGGAGGCAATCTCAGGACCCGTGCCCACCCAAACCAAATAAAGAAGACACTATCATGGAAGAAAATGAGAATTATACAGATGAAACCTCTGAATTGGTAGCATCTGAGGCAGACACACAAGTGCAGAAACTTATAGAGCAACTGAGATCAGAGATAACATCTGAAGTAATAAAAGAAATACATGAAGTGGAAAAACGGCTGGAGAAACGTATAGAGGACATCAGAGCAGAAATAATATCTAAAGTTGACAAAGACATGCTTAAATCAATAGCATCCCAAGTAGGGGAAAAACTACACAAAAGTAGAAAGGAGAACAGAACAGAAATAATCTCTGTATTAGAGAGAGAAAGGATAACCATAATGACAGACTTCAATACTATTAAAGAAGACATTGATAAAAAATTAGAGGAGAATAGAAAAATGATGGACTCCCTGACAGAGCAATATAGGAATGACATAGATCGCATGAAAGAGTTTCAAAGAGATATACAAGAAAATAAAACCTTGATCACAAGTTGGCAGAGCCGAATGAACGAAAATGAAGATAGAGTTTCCAACCTTGAAGACACAGTTGCAGCCAGTGAAAGAGTAAGAAAGGATCTTATAAAAACAACCAGAATGCAGGAAAATATAATTCATCATCTGCAAGATGATGCGAAACTGAACAACGTGAGATTAATGAGAATCAATGAGAAAGAAGGAGTCAATACAAATGATATAAAAAGAATATGGGCAGAAGTAATAGCAGAAAACTTCCCAAATCTGAGAAAACAATCAGACATTCAGGTAACTGAAGCCTATAGAACCCCAAAAAATATCAACCCAACTAAAAACACGCCAAGACATATAATAGTCAAGTTACCAGAAATCCAGCTGAAGAATAATATGCTAAAAGCTGCTAGAGAAAAGGAACAGATCACATTTAAAGGAAAATCCATCCGAATAACAGCGGATTTCTCTTCACAAACCATGAAGTCAAGAAGAGCATGGAGCAGAGTGCTTCAAGTCCTCCATGAAAACAATTTTCAGCCCAGACTATTGTACCAGGCAAAACTCTCCTTCAAGTATGAGGGAGAAGTGAAATATTTCCATAACGAAGAGCAGCTGAAGAATTTCATGACATCAAAACCATTGCTACATAATATTCTAACAAACATTTTAGAAAGGGACCAAAATGACCCGAATTCAACAAATGAGAACAGAAGGATCCCACCAAATAGAGGAACCAACTAAAAATAGGAGGAAAAATTGGTAAACACTAGCGAATAAGAGTCATGTCAGTCATAAGTCAATACATTTCAATTATAACCATCAATGAAAATGAACTCAATTCTCCAATCAAAAGAAGTAGACTTGCAGAGTGGATAAGGAAACAGAGCCCAACAATACGCTGCATACAAGAAACACATTTAACCCGTAAAGAAACTCATAGGCTTAAAGTTAAAGGTTGGAAAACAATACTACATGCCCCATCACCTCAAAGAAAAGTAGGGGTAGCAATTCTCTTTGCAGACAGTCTAAACTTCAAACCAACACAGATCAAACGAAATAGAGAAGGCCACCACATACTGGTTAGGGGAAAACTTCATGATGAAGAGGTAACACTCATAAATATGTATGCACCCAACATGGGAGCAGCAAGCTCTATAAAACAAACCTTAATGGACCTGAAAAATCTCATATCCAATACTACAGTCTTAACAGGAGACCTCAACACTCCCTTATCCAAAAAAGTTAGGTCAAGCAAAAAAAAAAATCAGCAAAGAAGTGGCAGAACTGAATCAGAACTTGGAACAATTGGGCTTAGTGGACATATACAGGGTGTTCCATCCAACGACCTCAAAATACATATTCCTCTCAGCTGCACATGGGACATTTTCTAAAATAGATCATATATTAGTCCATAGATCATGCTTAAGTAGATGCAAGAAAACTGAAATTATCCCATGCATATTATCTGACCACAGTGCAATCAAATTGGAAATAAATGATGAAAGAAACCATAGGAATTTCAGGACTACATGGAAACTAAACAGCACTCTTCTCAACAACCAATGGGTCACAGATGAAATTAAAGAAGAAATAAAACAGTATCTACAATTTAATGAAAATTCAAACACAATCTACAGGAATTTGTGGGATGCAATGAAAGCAGTTCTCAGCGGGAAATTCATAGCTCTGAACTCACACATTAAGAAAATAGAACGGGAACAAATAAACAATCTTACACAACACTTAAACGGACTAGAAGCGGAAGAACAAACGAAATCCAATGCCCGAAGCCGGGAGGAAATTATAAAGATTAGAGCAGAAATCAATTCAATTGAGACAAAGAAAACAATACAAAGAATTAATAAATCCAAAAGCTGGTTCTTTGAAAGATTAAATAAGACTGATAAGCCCCTAGCTAACCTCATCACAAAGAGGAAAGAAAGGACTCAAATTCAAGCAATAAGGAATGAAAAGGGTGAAATTACTACAGACCCAGCAGAGATACAGAGAATCATAAATAGTTACTTTGAGAATCTCTACTCTCACAGAATTGAAGCCACAGATGAAATGGACAGATTCCTAGAAAGGTACAAATTACCA
>PVJA010057263.1:0-10502 GCA_004027025.1 Myocastor coypus
CCCTGCTCCACTCAGCCTTGGGCCAGCCGAATATGGACTGAAACCTCCACAAACTGTGAGCTAAATAAACCTTTCCTTCCTTCTTTTTGAGTGTTGGGTATTTGTCCCAGCAACGAGCAAAAAGTAACTAATACAACACCTAAAAATCAGATCAGACTGGTAGCGATCCTTCCTGTTTTTCAGCCTCCCAAGTGTTGGGATTACAGGCCTGCACCGCCATGCTCAGTCTCCATCGCTTTGTCAGTGCATGGGTGGGGCAGGGTGGGGGCTGAGACTGGCCTGGGATTGAACTCCAGGCCCCTGTGTCTGCCTAAACAAGCACTTTAATCTTTAATCTGTTTAGCTATCTGGTCAGCCCCTCATATCTACAAATCAATAGGAAACAAATAAAAAATTGTGATAGGCAAAAAGCCCTGAATGAATCTTCCCAAAAGAGGATCACCAGCTAGCCAATAAGCATAGAAAAATGTGTTCAACATTATGACTCGGGAAGGAAATTAAGTTAAAAACCTTGACATGGTACTACTACACAGCCAGTAGAACACTATAGTGAAACAAGAGCAGTACTACAAATGTTGGTTAAAAGCTAAGCAACTAAGACCCTGACACACTGCTGGGAGGGGTGTAGCAGTGTTGTAGGCAGCTGAGTTAGATAGAAATATTATAGGTGGTTAGATAGGGCCAGGCCCTCAAGGATGACATGGAAGACAAGATGACTTCACACCTATAAACAGACACTCCTCCTTTGTGGGCCAGATGTCAAGACAAGAGTAAACAAATACAGCTACATACTTCCCTAGGGATGGCTATCAGGAATTGAGATTCTAAATAGGTATCAATCACCTTGAAAGAGCCCAGCTGAGTCACTAGTCCAACCCCAACAGGAAGAGACTGGATTTAATCAATGTTATCTGAACAACAGTGCTTCTAACCTCATTGGTCGACCATAGTTTTGTCCCACCTCCTACCCACCTAAGTGAGTTCCCATGTCTTCTCCACAACCTCAGACCCGCCTTACCACATGGTTTTCCTCTATAAAAGTCCCTGGAAGAAATAGCTTGGTTTTGGGGGGAACACCCACTCGGGACCCCCCCTCCTGTCTCTCTCTCAGACAAGAGTTTTTTTTCCCTCAATAAATATGTTCTGCTCATTACCTCTGTTTGCTCCTAAAATTTATTCTTTGGTTTTAGAGAACACGAATTCGTCCCAGGAACTTTCCAAGTTGGGAGATCAGTTTTCTCTATACCATTTGGAGGTTCCCTATTGGAGGTCATCCACCCCAAATCAGTTTTTTCTCCCTGCATCAGCAGGACAGCTGCTTTGGGAGGCTAGCATGCTTCTCCTGTGACTCAGCAATTCTGCTCGACCAGAGTACATGAATACGTCCATCAAAAGCATCTACAACAGGATCCACCACGACTTACTTCGCAATAGCCCTGTCTTAGTTACTTCTCTCATGGTGAGATACTATCCCAGACACCCACAATTGTAAGTAGGAAAAGTGTATGCTGCCTTACAATTTTAGAATTTTCGGGAGACCATGCACTTGGGGACCCTCCTCCAGTCCCTCTCTTGGACAGGAGCTTTCTCTTCCACTAATAAATCTATTCTGCTCATAAAAAAAAAAAAAAAACAATTTTAGAATTTTCAGTTGGTAGTTAGCTGACAGCTGGTAGAAGGTCATTGAAGAGGAAAAACAGCTCAAGATATGGCAGCTGGAAACAGACAATGAAGGGTGAAGGGTGGAGAGAGAAAGCTGTAGCTTTCCAGGTCCTGCCCCTGGGCACCTGATCCACTGGCGAAGATCAGTCCCCAGAACCCAGTTATCTCTCAAAAGCCCCCCTGGATCCCTCAAGACTTTGGGGGGCCTCTAGGTAGAAATCCCAAGTTCCAAACTGGAAACCAAAAAATGTCAATTGATGAGGATGTGTAAATAAATTATGAAACATTGATAAAATGAAAAAATGATGAAGCCAAAAAAAGAGCAAACCACGGAATGCTGTACCACAGTCCCACAAAGTATGGTCCTCACCAGCGAGATGGCTCAGCGATCTAAAGCGCCTGCTTAGGCAAGCTTAGGCAACCGCAAGGACCATGGTTTGATCCCTGGCACCATATGCTGTGCCAGCCCCACCCCCAGGGCAGACTGAGCCAGCCATTGAAAAAAAGAAGAAACGTAGAATCTGAAGTTCCGTCATAGACCCACAGAATTAGGATATGTGGGAGGTTTTGTTTTGTTTTGTTATTTTGTATTTTAGGGAAGGGTCTACAGGGTGTTCAGGGTCTCACTACTAGACCATTCTCGTAGTGATCCACCTGTTTTATAGCCTCCCAAGAGCTGGGACCACAGGCGCACCATCACACCCAGTCTCAATTGCCATCTCAGTGCGCCCCAGCGGCAGGGCCAGCATGGCATGCCCAGGGATCGAATCCCTGGCTCCTGCACCTGCTTGCAGGTGCTTTAAGCCACTGAGCTGTATGGCCGGCCCTAGGATCTGTGGTTTAATAAATTCACCAGGTGATGAACACAAGAGTTGATGTTGCCAGATAGTACGGTATTTGGTAGTTCCAGGTTCTTTCTGTCCTGATCAAAGAATTGCTTGGGACAACTGATAAACAGGTAAACATGACTTTTTTTTTTTCCTTGAGGCAAAGTCTTGCTAGGTAGTTCAGACTGGCCCTGAATTCATTATGTAGTCCAGACTGGCCTCAACCCTCCCATCTCAGCCTTCCACCAAGCACTGGGATAAGAATGTGCCAGAAGGCTTGGCTTCATAACTCTTACTTAGAGCTAAGGAAGGAAAGGCAAGAGTGAAGCAAAGAGAAAGGCAAGAAGTATGTTCCATAAGAGGGTGAGCCACTGCAGAAACAGGAGGACAGCAGAGTAGAAAGACTGCGGTGGCAGCATAGTCAGTGGCCGCTGGCATTTCCATACCCTCTCAGCCCCTGACTGTCAGAAGTGGCCCCTGCCACCCATTCTGGCAGTAGCTGACAAATCCCACCCTGCTGCTCAGCCTCTGTTCCAGATCAGGTGTCATCTTGTTTTTAGCTCCCCTGTTTCCGATCTTTGTAATTTGACTGGCTACACCCTCTCTTCCAGCCAGCCTGCCATGCCCTAATCTCCTTCCTCATTAAATTGAAAACTAGTCTCTATTGACTTCTGTGTGATGGTTATGGAGATGCATAGAATAGGAAACTGTTTATCATTGGATGCAGTAAGGTTGTACTTAGAGGGCTGGCCAGATAGTTCAGCAGACTAAAGGGCCCACTTAGAAAGAGTGGCAGCAGCCGGGGTTCAATCCCCTGCATGCCGCTCTGGGCCTGCCCCTGAGGCATGCTAAGACCATGATTGAGACTAGGTGACGTGACACATGCCTGGAATCCCAGCACTTGGAAGGCTGACAACAGGAAGATCACTACAAGTCCAATCTATGTAGTGAAACCCTGTACTTAATACATAAAAAAGCAATAAGATTGTACTTGGATTGTATATATTAATATCTATAAGCCAGACCCAGTAAAACATGCCTGGAGTCCCTACTTAGGATGCTAAAGCAGGAGGAATTTTAGGCCAGGAGGTACAGAGAAGTACAGAGAAGTTCCTTGAGGGTAGGCCTGAGGGGCAGAGGACAGAAGAGGAAGTTAGTCTCCAATTGTAAATTCTAACAACTGGACCACACATGGTATAGATGGGCAGGGGAGTCGGGTGCACACAGTCTACAGGCTTCAAGGGTGGCCCAATACAGCCTTCTAAAAAACCATAACACGCATTCAGCTCTAGCAACCAGGCCATACCTGGGCACATGTAGGCCATAAAATCTCTTGAACATCAAAACACAAATCCAAGTTCATTAGAATTTACTTAATCTGATTTGCATCATGGTTCTGACCCCTCCATGGGCTTTGGGCCCCATGATACTTCCACTGAAAGGAGATTTGCCCTTGATCAGACTGGATCACAGGAGCCATTAGCACCTTGTTAAAAAAAAAAAAAAAAATCCATACAGATTCTGCCATCTGGCTTCTTTGGGGCCATGGACTCCTCTCACTGACCTGCTCCCAGCCTGAGAAGTGTGCTGATCCGTGCTAACAGGTCTGTGCTTTCACTTCTGCATCTGTGTGATCTGCTCCGTTCTGTGGAACACCAAGAGCCTGGAACAACACGGTGCCTGACGAGCCTGGGCAACGCAGCGAGACCCGACGCACGGAAAAAACTAACTAAAAACTTAAGATAGAGCCGGGCGTGGTGGCTCACGCCTGTAATCCCAGCACTCGGGAGGCTGAGGCAGGAGGATCGGTGCGAGTTCGAGACCAGCCTGGGCTACAAAAGTGAGCTCAAGGCCAGCCTCAACTGCATAGCGAGACCCTGTCTCAAAAAGACAAAAAAAAAAAAAAAAAAAAAAAAAAACCTTAAGATAGACTTTATGTGCCATATCCCCGGTCTTGGGGATTGAACTAAATAATGGTTTCCCGCTACATACTTTTTCCCAGATCTCTTTCTCTTCCTCCCTCCCTCCGTCCCTCCCTCCCTCCTTCCTTCCTTCCATCTCTCTCTCTCTTCCTTCCTTCCTTCTTTTCTTCCTTTTTGAGACAGGGTCTCCCTATACAATTCAGGCTGTCTTTGAGATCACTTTGTAGCCCATGCTGTTCTCCAACTCACAAAGATCCTCCTGCCTCAGCCTCCTGAGTGCTGCTATTACAGGGCATTACAGACATTCACCACAACTCCTGGCTTCCTTTCTTCCTTTGTTCCTTCCTTCCTTTTTTTCTCTATTTTAATAAGATTGTCCAGGCTGGAATAGAACTTTTGATCCTCTGCCTCAGCCTCCTAGAGTGCTGGGATCATAAACATGAAACCCAAGCCCAGCTATGTATGTATGTCATTTAAAAATTTTTTATTTATTTATTTGTTCATTTGTTTATGTTATGGCTGGCTCAGCCTGCCCTAGAAGTAGGGCTGGCGCAGCATGTGGTGCTAGCGATTGAACAGCAGTCACTGTGGTGGCCTAAGCTTGCCTAAGCAGGTGCTTTAGACCGCTAAGCTATCTCAGCAGTTAGACTGCTGACCCTATCTATATCATTTCTTAATTCAAAAAATGAAATAAAAGTAAAAATGTCTAGCCGGGCGTGGTGGCGCACGCCTGTAATCCCAGCACTCGGGAGGCTGAGGCAGGAGGATCGATGTGAGTTCGAGACCAGCCTGGGCTACAAAAGTGAGCTTAAGGCCAGCCTGAAGTGCATAGTGAGACCCTGTCTCAAAAAGCAAAAAAAAAAGTAAAAATGTATTCCCTCACATATTCCAAAGGTGATTAATAAGGACATTTTTTTTTTTCCTGGAGCCAGGGATTGAACTCAGGTCCTTGCACTTGTGCTTATTTTACTGAGCTATCTCCCCAGCCTCAATAAGGACATTTTTTTTAGTATAGTCGTAAACATATTTGCTTTGCATCATAAACATATTTGCTTTAGGGGTTAAAGGTTTTGTGTGTGTGTGTTGAGACAGGGTCTCACTATGCAGTTTAGGCTGGCTTTAAACTCACTATGTACTCCAGGCTGGCCCCAAACTCATGGCAATCCTCCTGCCTCAGCCTCCCAAGTACTGGGATTACAGTGGTATATTTCAACCCACTGAAACTATTACTCTGATATCAGACCCAAGTCCAAATGCTCACCACGGGACAGGCCAATCACACCCACATACAAGTGTTTCAGTGAAGAGGGCAACCGTACTGAAGAAATTGGCCAGGCAAGCAGATAATGGACTCTTCTTGCCCCAAAGTCCATCTTGCAGGGAAGCTGATTTAGGAATGGTCTACACAGGATGTTGGTGGGTGCTCCCAGAGCAGCGGGTGCCTTCTCATAGCAGGTGACAGGTGACTGCATCCTGAAAGGTGTCCCCACAGAGGGTGGGCCAGTAGATGCACATCTGATCCTAAGCACTGAGTCATAAAGTGCTTTTCAGTCCTGCAAAACTCAAGAACAAAATTCATTTTTTCCTTAGGCTATTCTCGTCACTTATTAGTTTTCCCACATGCAGTTCCTGACATATTACACAATGGACAGCTAGAGGGGGTAGCTGCCCAAACCATCTTGCTGATTGCCAAACTCACAGTAATGAACAAAAACATCCTTAATACTTGGCTTCAGTTCTACTTATGCTCTATTTCCCCCATTTTGGGGCCAAAAGCAGCCTCTTAAAATTGGCTGCTGGGTCCTTCACAAACCAAGAAATACTTGGTAATTTCTTTGCTTTGTAATGTAAGTAGTTGAACTTATTTTGTACATTCTCCACACTAGATCCAAAAACAGTCATTTTTCCGAGGATCCAGGTTGCTTTTAATTTGGAATGGTATCAAAGGTTTAAAACTAGTTACCAAAAGACCTCATTAATTATTCTAAACATGGGGCTGGGGAGATAGCTCCGAGGCACAACTGCCTGCTGGGCAAGTGCAAGGTCGTGAGTTTGAACCCTGGTCCCACAAAAAAAAAAAAAAAATTATTCTAAACACTTCTGAAAAAGACTAAAGAGATGTCATCTGCCCTATCGCACCCAGGATTTATGAGGGACATACAGCAGCAAGGCCACGTGATCCATGTTGGTTCAGAGACAAAATGGTCATTATAATGGACTACAGAGCTCAAAAGAGATTTAAATTTGGGACTTGGATGTATGACGGAGATGGCATGGTGAATAAATAGAAGAAAAAGGAAAAATGATTCTCCATTCGGAAACATAGCTAGTTGAATCCCTACTTCACACAATGTATGATTCAACTCCAATTGGACTGGGTCAATGAATTAAATGCACATGCAAAGTTCTTAGTAGAAGTTGTGTTGATGTGTTTTTTTCAGAGAAACAGAACCAATTATGTGAGCATATGTGTAGGAAAGGAAAAAAGAACAATAAAAAATAAATTAAAAAAGAAAAAGATAGATAGATAGATAGATAGATAGATAGATAGATAGATAGATAGATAGCTCATTGTCTCCCATGATTATGAAAGCTGAGAACTCCTACAATCTGTAATAAACAAGCTGGAGAGCCAGGAGAAATAACAGGGTGGTTCCCATCTGGAGCCCAAAATAGAAGAGCATGTCCCAGTTCAAAGGTAGTCAGGCAGAGAGAAAGAACTCTTTCTAACTCAACTTTTGATTCCATCCAGCCTCCAATGGTGGAGGAGACCCACCCACACTTGAGAAGCCATGTGCCTTCTTCAGGGTGTGACTCACATGTTAAGCTCAACCAGAATCATCCTTATAGACACACCCAGGAATAGTGTTTCACCGAGTATTTGGGCACTCAGAGGCTTGGTGAAGTTGACACACAACATCATTTATCAAAGACATGTAAATAAATATCTTTTTTTTCTCCCAAAGAAAAGAGTTATCCTTACATTTGCCAGATGGAGCTGAAAACCCTGGACTCAGTATCTTCTCCTGCCTCAGCCTGCATGTAGCAGGGATTACAAGGGCACAACTGGTTACATATCCTTTGGAGAACCTCTTAACAAGATACACCAAAAAACATGATCTAGCAAAGACATGATGGACATAAGTGACTATATTAAAATAAAGAACTGGGTTTGGGAGATAGCTCAGTGGCTTAAGTGCCTGCACTTGGCAAGCACAAGGTCCTGAGTTTGATCCCCAGTACCAAAAACAAAAATAAAAATAAAGTGAAGAACTGTTATTCATGGAAACATAAAAAGAATGAAAATATACTAATGAGGAAGAAATACTTGTAACATATATAACTAGTTTATTTCTAATGCCAGGCGTGGTGGTGCATGCTTATAATCTCAGCACTTGGGAGGCTGAGGCAGGAGGACTGGTTCAAGTTCGAGACCAGCCTGAGCTACAAAAGTGAGCTCAAGGCCATCCTGAACTGCATAACAAGACCCTGTCTCAAAAAAAAAAAAAAAAAAAGTTTATTTCTATATCCAAACTTCTCAAAATATATTTTATTTTATTTTTATTATTATTTTTTTTCTTGTTTCAGAATCTTTATTTGTTTATTCACTCATTTTTATGGCCGGCTCAGCCCGCCCCAAGGGCAGGGCTGGTGCAGCATGTGGTGCCGGGGATCGAACCACGGTCCCTGAAGCTGCCCAAGCTTTTCCAAGCAGGCGCTTTAGACCACTGAGCCATCCCACCAGGCCCCTTTTAAATTTATTTATTTATTTATTTATTATTTTTTTAATGGCTGGCTCAACCTGTCCTGGGGGCGGGGCTGGCACAGCATGTGGTGCGGGGGATCCAACCTGGTCCCTGCGGTTGCCAAAGCTTGCCTACGCAGCACTTTAGACCGCTAAGCTATCTTGCCAGCCCCTCAAAATCTATTTCAAAAGACAGAAAAATATGATATATAAACAAGATACAAGGGCAGGAAATTCTTACAGGAAACACAGATGGGTGATATGCACGTGAAGGCATATTCAAATTTATTAGTAACCAGGAAGATGCAAATTAAGACCAGAATAGGATGCAAAATTAAGCTCATTAGATCAGCAAAAAATGCTTAAAAATCTCACAATCCCATGCATTTGACAGAATGTGAATCAACAGAATCTCTTCCACATTTCTGGTAGAATTATAAATTAGAACAACTATTCTCAAATTGACATTATCTTGCAAAGTTTGGCATTTACTGACTAACATAGTTAGACCTTGGTACTTGGAACTCATCCTATTAGGTACCTGGTGTATTCTGACATCAAGTTTTGGGCCTGGTGCTTCTTTGGTGCTCAGTATGCACCATCTAGCTCTTGTTGCTGTTGACTACTGTCTTGTGGCTGGTGACTAGGTGTTTGTTGTTACTCATCATTTCTGATTCTTGTACTGCCTTATGGAGCCAACAAATGAAGAACACCAAGGTATGATCTGCTTGAAATATGATGAATACTACAAAGTTCTGGTTACTCAGATGCCTAACCAGCCAAACAGGATGCTGTCCTCCAGTCCTGCTGTTGTGTGTTGGCTAACTGTAGTGCTACCACCCAGAATTCCACCCCTGGTTATGGACCCAGTGGAAACACCTGCTCTGCTAGTGGACAGGTACAAAAATAGAGTAAGACTCTTTGCAGTAGGAAGAAAACCCTAAAAATAACCAAAATACCATTAAGAGGATGGATAAAATAGTTACATGATAGAATATTATATAGAGTATGCAAAAATATGGATAAATTCTTAGCTTTAACATTGAGTTTTTTAGGGGCTCAAGATAGTTATGCAGTCTAAGTGTCTGCCTGGCAAGCTCAAGGACCTGGGTTTGATCTTCAGTATCAGTACCTCATGCCCTGTTGGCCCGAGAACCCAGGACATGCTGTGGGGCCACTATAACAAGGCATGGTGGCGCACACCTGTAACCCCAACACTGTGCAGACTGAGACAGGAGGGTCACTTCGAGTTTCAGCTGTGGAGTGAGACCCTGTGCCAAATAAATAAAGGATGTGTGTGTGTGTGTGTGTGTGTGTGTGTGTGTGTGTGTGTGGCCAGTTCAGCCTGCCCTGGAGCCGGTGGTGTGGTATATGGTGCCAGGGATCAAACTGTGATCCCTGTCCTTGCCTAAGTAGGTGTTTTGCTCTGCCGAGCTATCTCCCTGGCCCAATAAAAGATTTTTTTAAAATTGAGTTTTTTAGCTGGGCGTGGTGGCTCATGCCTGTAATCCCAGCACTCGGGAGGCTGAGCCAGGAGGATCGGTGCAAGTTCGAGACCAGCCTGGGCTACAAAAGTGAGCTCAAGGCTAGCCTGAGCTGCATAGCGAGACCCTGTCTCAAAAAGACAAAAAAAAAAAAAAATAATAATAATAATAATAATAATAATAATAAATAAATAAAATTGAGTTTTTTTAAAGTAGCATAAGATTATATATACCATGATATTCTTTTCAAAGAGTTAAAAACTGACAGAAACTGGACAATGCATTTAGGTCACATATATGTTTAAAAAAACTATAAAAAGAAAAAGAATGATAACAAATTTAGAAAGGAGAAAGCACACTTCTAGGATAAATCAGGAGCCAGTGGCTACTTCCTGTAAATCTTAATTTCGGTGGTGAGATTATAGGTTCATTACACTCATTTAGGATTACATTCATACAGAAAACGGGGGGGTCTATGTCTAATGACAGTTAACCATCAGCCAGAGATTGTGACTTGTCCATTTCTGCGTATCTCAGCTCCATTCTTTAAAATTTTATCTTAAAGGAAAACGTGAAGCTTGGATTTACACATCTATAATCCCAGCACCCTGGGAAGTTGAGCAAGAAGTGCCACAAGAATGAATCCTGCCTGGGGAATTTAAGAATACTCTATCTCCAGATAAAAAGGAGTGGGAGCCCAGCCATGGTAGCACACACCTATAATCGCAGCACTTGGGAGGCTGAGACAGGAGGATCAGCGTGAGTTTGAGAACCGCCTGGGCTACAAAACTGCTCAAGGCCAGCCTGAACTGCATAGTGAGACCTTGTGTCAAAAATACAAAAAAAAAAAAAAAAAAAAAAA
>PVJA010057264.1:0-10505 GCA_004027025.1 Myocastor coypus
TTTTTTTTTTTTTTTTTTTTTTTTTTTTTTTTTTTTTTTTTTTTTTTTTTTTGTCTGAGATAACGTCTTGCTGTGCCATTCAGGCTGGCCTTGAGCTCACTTTTATAGTCCAAGCTGGTCACGAATCTGCACTGATCCTCCGGCCTCTGCCTCCCAAGTGCTGGGATTACAGGCATGCACCAGCACAGCCCGGCTCAATGTCAAAAAACCTTTAACGGTTAATCCAAACTCAAGCTAAGAAACTGCGAGGGAACGCTGAGCGCCGTGTGGCCGTGGCAGAACAAGCTGTGTGCCTCCCAGGGCGGGGCTTTCTCAGCTTCCGTTTTCGTTTCCTCTGAGGATGTATTTTAAAAGAATTGCGGAAGAGAACAATCATCTGGAGTCATCGCCAAATAAATTACTAAAAATCCTTTACCCCAGGAAGAATACAGAAACTGCATCTTAAGTCCCACCGCATAGCTCCCCAGAGCCCTTCTCTGCGTTCTTTGCTATCCCCATTAAAGGAAAACCCGTATGTTTGGGTCGTTGAGGTTGGAAACTGAGTAATATCACTTCTCCAAAATAGATTTAATAGTAGGGCTGGGAAGGTTTCCTGACCCGTGTGGGGACAGTCCAGACCCAGAAAGAAACACACTAAGAGTTTTTGTATCCAGGGGAAGAAAAGAAACTGGTTCAGGTAACATTTCCATGTTAAGCTTAAGGGAACAATTGCAGTTTTTGTCTTCAGCTTGCTTCTTCCTGTAGACTGATTTAGTCTTCTTAATATGTAACATGTTTAATGATAAGGATTGCCATAGAGGATTCCTAACGCAATAGTTTTTATTCGGTTAAACTTTTGGAAGTTAATTTTAAGGCATCGAAATATGTACATACTAGCCAGAGATATGATTGAGAATCACGTATTTAAAACTCACCTGTCTGAAGATAACCATAATCTCG
Source organism: Myocastor coypus (assembly GCA_004027025.1). Lineage (NCBI taxonomy): Eukaryota > Metazoa > Chordata > Mammalia > Rodentia > Myocastoridae > Myocastor > Myocastor coypus. The sequence goes on from PVJA010057264.1 coordinate 940, forward strand.
GGGAAGACAAGTGTGGTTAAAAATCAATCTTTTCGGAACTTCAGAGGGATCTTTTTTATCTTTCCTAGTAGAGTCAGTCCCCTAGGACCAGGTGATAATGGGGGGGGGGCATACTGGAAGACTCATGCGCAAAGGATAAGACCAGCTCTGAAGATAGTAATTAATCATGTATTCTCACTTTCTTCTCGTGCTCCGTAGTCCACCCCACACAGCTCTGATATACAAGTGACGATGACCCATCTCAGACCCTCTCTGCAGCCTGAGGCCCTTCCATATTCTGGGAGACAGGATGACTGGCAGTCTCACATAGTTGTAGGTCTTGGGAAAGCTTTCAAGTTCATACAGTTTTGGGTCATTTTCCTCAAAGTGGACTCTCAAAATTGTGTAACATTTTTGTGGCCCAAAACCTCAATTCTTACCCCGACTGCATGAGTCTTTGTTGGCTAAATGGGAAGATAATGAACCGATCCCTATCAAAAAGGCTTTGGAAGCCGGGCGTGGTGGCGCACACCTGTAATCCCAGCACTTGGGAGGCTGAGGCAGGAGGATTGGTGCGAGTTCAAGACCAGCCTGGGCTACAAAAGTGAGCTCAAGGTCAGCCTGAACTGCACAGTGAGACCTTGTCTCAAAAAGACAAAAAACAAACAAGCAAGCAAACAAACAAGCAAACAAACAAAAAGGCTTTGGAAGGCTCCAAGGGTTCTAAGACACCTTTCCAGGTTATTTCTTTAAATTAGTTGGTCAGGAGCCTGGGGAGATGGCTGGGCAGTCTAAGCACTTGCTTGGCAAGCATAAGGACTCAAGTTCAATCCCCAGTACCACACTGAGACTGGGTGTGGTGGCACATGCCTGTAATCCCAGCACTGGATAGGCTGAGGCAGGAGGATTAACTGTGAGTTTGAGCTGTGTAGCCAGACTCTATACCAAATAAGTAAATACATAAATAATTTTTTTTAAATGAATTGACCCATCTCACGAGTTGATAAAGACTCTTAAAGCAAATGGCAGGGCTGGCCAGATAGCTCAGCTGATTAGGGTTCAATAGCTGGTCCTACCCCCAGGGTACATTGAGACAGATATTGAAACTGGCCATAGTGATGTGCCCCTGTAGTCCCAGCACTTGGTAGGTTGGACACAGGAGGATTACTATGAGTCCAATCTGTGTAGTGAGACCCCATGAACCCTGTACTAGATACATTTTTCAAAAGAAAAAGACAGTGGTTCCTAGCACAAATTTTAAAACAGCAAAGAACTACATTTGAAGTGGACTCATGCAGATAAGCACAGCAGGTAATAACCAGGAGACAGTGAGTGATACTGTGTCCAAAGGCGCTTACACATTTCCAGTGCCACTGTTTCTTGAGCCACCGCTATACTCGAGGCACTATGGTTGGTGCCGTGAACACATAAATCAAGAGAGCTCCAAATCTTGGCACTTACAGTGTTTACATTCTAATGGGGGAGAGTATGGTAAAAAAAAAAAAAAAAAAGTTAAGCCAATTTACCAGAGGTTAATGAATTCCATGAGAAAGCTCAAAAGGGAGGAAGGCTCTGAAAGGTTCTGAGATTAGGTGGCCTTAAGGAGAGAAGAATGGAAATATGTCACAAGAAAGCTGACGTGGACCTGATACGTGGACAAATAATAATATCTTGGGCAGAGAAAAGTGATGGGGCAAAGGCGCCGAGGAAAAATGTGTGGGTGCATGCTAGGGACAGAAGAGGGTGCAGAGGCTACTGTAGAGTGGGCCACAGGAGGGGACAGAGCTGGGAACTGACTGCAGAGTGCCTCTGGGGGCCTCAGCACTCAGCGCCTGAAGCCACGGCAAGGACGTGGTGCTTACTCGGCACAAAATCTGGAAACCTTGAAGGGCAGGCGAGCAGGGACTAGCTGCACTCCGATTGTCATTGTAGCTGCAAAATCAGGAGTAAGATTTGGGCAGGTAGGTGGGTGAGTGGGAGTGTGCGGTGCAGCAAATCCCATGTTCCCCTGTGATTTTACAATAGCAGATTCACTTACTCTGTAGCCTGCTCATTAGACGTAGAAACACCCTCCACCCCTACTCTGTTGGCAAGCTGTCATTCCTCTTTAGGCTTCAGCTTGATGACCCAAGTTAAGGGAATGCTGCATTTTGAAAACACAGTACCTTAGGAGTTCCAGAAAGGAAAAGGGCTTTGGTGACCCACAGCACTCAGCTCAAGAAAACTAGACTGCATCAGTTCTTGTAGGATGATAGCTCACTCCAGGATGGTCTGTCCCAGGCTTCTAGGGAGAGCTGGGTCTGTCTGATAGGCTCTTGACGGGGTCAGCACGTGATGCCTGGGTGGAAGAAAAGGAACACGTGATTCCTGCTTCTTTCTTAACCATAGTGAGGCTGGAAGGACATGGATCTCAGGGCCAGACAAATCAACCTCTACCAACAGCCACATAAATAGACAGTTCCTACTTTTCATTATCATTTTATTGACATATCTATCTATCTAATACATACTTATTGATTATGTACTATGAAATGTTATTTTAATACCTCATTATGAATGATTGCATGTATAGTCACTACACACACACACACACACACACACACACACACACACACACACACACAGAGCTATGACTTGACTGGCTTATCCTGTCTAGATAAGGGTCCTAGATCCGGACCTCCCTCTGCCAGTGTAGACTCTGCTTCTCTACTCTTCACTCTCACTGGTCTCATTAGCCTACGTTGAGCCTTTCTGGTGTCCTCATCGTTTCACTGCAGTGAAAACAGAAATATACCACATGAAACCTATGCTCTGACTTTATGTGCGGGGTGCACTGTTGTCACCATGAGCTCAGCGCCGCGCAGAACATCTTTAGAACTCTTCTCTCTTACACGACTGACACTGGAGACCCACGAAATAGCATGGAGCCAGTTCCCTTTTCCCAGGTTGCACGAGCCATCAGTATTCCACTTTGTGTGTCTGCTGGTTCAAGCTAAGAGTCTTCATATAATTAAAATCACACAGCGTCTGGCCTTCTGTGACTGCCATACATGCTTCCTTCGTATCCCCAGGATTCGTCTGTGCTGAGCATGTAGCAGGCTTTGCCCCTGTCTGAGACTGGATAGCATTCCGTTGTATAGTAATACCACATGTTCTTCATCCATTCATCCATGAAGGGACACTCAAATTATTTCCACGGCTTTGTGGTTGTGAACAGTGGTGTGGTAACCAAAAGAGTGGCACTATTCCTCTGTCATCATCTCAGTTCTTTTGGATACATACCCACAAGTTAGAGTGGGGGAATCACAAGATCATCTTATTACTACTTCTATGAGGAAACTACACACTATTTTCTTTTCTTTTTTCTTTTCTTTTTTTTTTTTTTGGTCTTTTTGAGACAGGGTCTCGCTATGCAGTTCAGGCTGGCCTTGAGCTCACTTTTGTAGACCAGGCTGGTCGCGAACTTACACCAATCCTCCTGCCTCAGCCTCCCAAGTGCTGGGATTACAGGTGTGAGCCACCATGCCCGGCTTACACATTATTTTCTAGAGTGACTATACATATCAATGTGCCAATAGGCTGCTGGTGTTCTAGTGCCTCCACAGCCCTGTCAACACTCTGATACTTTCAGTAACAGCCATCCTAGCAAGCATACAGAATGTCTCCCACAGCTACCTCAGGCTTTGTATCCATCTTCCATCTGTCTACTGCTGGTATTACTTAAGAATTGCCAGCAGGCCAGAAACAAAGGTCTGGCTCCAGAGATTGCCTGACACTTTTACTCATAAATAAGCATCAATTATCTGCTCCAAGCTCTTCTTTATTTAAAGCATCTGTGAAAATGGTAAAAATTACTTCCTGCCTTCAAATGCCTATCTTCCAAGCAAATATAGCCACTATGCGACTATCATGATTAGGTCCTTTAACTTGTAATCTAGGAATGTGGCGAAATAACCTCGTAAGACATCCAGTTTAAATTTGATGGGAAGTTTTTGATAGAGAAATATTTCTATCTGTATATATCAGTGTAAAACATTATTTTCTACCCTCTCATCTCTATAGCTAAGCAGAACAAAGTAAATATTAAGTAGTGAATTTTGAGAAACAGTACTTTCTGTATTCCAAAGAAACTACTGAGTCTCAGAGAAATTTTGAGTGAGCAAATTATCACTGGCATTGGTTAGAAACAAGCTTACAATCTGTGATGTGGATAACAATGGCTTAAATATTTAAAAATATAAAGAGAAAACATGTGCCTATCTATCCAGCTGTATCCTTTCATTAAGCTCCAGTTACTCCTACCACCACCCCCAGGAGCACAGCACCAACATGGGTTCCACCCTATGGCGCCCAGTAGCATGGACTCTAGCGCACACAAGAGTTGGCAAGAAAAATAAACAGCCTGTGGCATGAGATCCGCAAGCTACATCCTGCGTCTGGAGACTGAGGTCTGAAGGAGCGTTTCTGCCCACTATATTGGGCCGGCGCCCCACCCTGCCGCTTGAGATCTCCAAGCTTTCCACACTTCCTACCAGGAAATTGTCCTTTCTCCTCGGGAACATTTAAAGAAAAATCAACAGTCTCCACCCTCTCCCAGGATGTTATCGCACTGGCAGTGTGGAGTAAGGGGGAGACCACACAAGCAGCCCAGGATGTAAAAGCAAGCTGGTCCCAGCCTCTGCCACCGTGTTGAGTGGCCAGCTGCAGGAGACCTGGCCCTCACTTCCTGTTATGAAGCTCCTCTCTCCCTTTAGGTTCTTCCTGAAGCCCTGTGTTCAGGTATCTTAGCTGCTTTTCTCTCACTGCTGGGGCAAAGCGCACAATACCCACCAGTTAAGGGATGAAAGGTTTATATAGGTCCCAGTCTGTAGAGCTTGCAATAAGCTGAGTCGGAGGCACGGCGGCTTCATAGAGGGGTGTGAGAGGATGAACAGCTCGGGGCGGACAGAAGGGAGCAACGCAAGCGAGGGACAACCACAGCGAGGGACAACCACGGCTCTTCCCACCACGTTTATCTTCTTAGTCAGAGCCCTCACACCCTAACCCTAGTGCCCTTGGTTCATGATAGCATTGTACCATGAATCACTTCCGCGGTCACGCTCTAGATCCAGCCACCTCTGAAAATTCCCCGCCTATGACTGCATGAGGCATTGGAGAAACATCTAAATGAATGCCACCGCAGCGGGTAGGGAGAGCCACTCAGAGACAACGACCAGGTAGAAGATGGCCTAGGAAGATGAGGAGTAGTGCATTTTTTTTTAACCTCTAAGTATGGCGAATATCCTCGCTGCTGAGCCACCTGCGAATGCTTCCCTAACACTTTCTCTTCCTGTCCTTATAATGGCTCGAGAGCTAGGTGTGTAGCCATCTTCGTCAGGAGATGGAAATGTAGGAAGGTAGAGGAACTGGGCCAACATGGTGCAAAAGTAACAGCACCAGGACTTGAACTGCCATCCTGATTTCCTAACTAACTCTCAAGTGAAGGTGTTGGCAGAACCGGCTTTGCAATCTCCTCACCTTCTGCCGGGGAGCAGTAAGATCTCTGGTAGATACATGTTGCCCTTAACCCAGAGCAGCGGAGGCATTGGCCATTGCTCACTCCCAGGGGCTTCCTTCAGGAGGGCTTGGTATAAGCTTTGGTCAGGGGAGGTGGTGTTGATAGTGGCTCCCAGCTGTGTGTCCTACTAGGCTTCACCACCCTCAGGCTCCCAACTGGGAGTCAGCATATGTCCTGAATGCTACGCTCGGTAAGGGTTGCTGTTGACCTAGGACAGTGGCAGGACTCAGGCTCAAGGGAGAAGAGAATTGTGCTTAAGAAGCCAGGCAAAATATTTAACTGGAGGAAGTAGGGCCTAGCCTCAGTCTGAGATATAACCCTTTGCAAACAAGAAGATCTGTAAGAGCAGTCGATAGGAACTATGGGAGCCTTTGGGGAGGCTGGAAGGAAGGTGCAAAGGAGATGCGCTGCCCTCTACTAATTCCACTGAGATAAAAAAGTGCGAGGCAGTTTTGATGGCCGGTCGTGCGTCTGATTTCTGTCTGCTTCTTGGGGAGAGCTGGTTTCAGAGACCTTGCTGGGCATGTGCAGCCTTCCAGAGCCCTGACGGCAGTGGCCAGCAGGTTCTTGCTCCGACGCCCTCTCTGCAGCTGCCTTCTGGTGGTGACAAGGCAGCTCTCCTAAGGAGAGGATGCATCTTGGAATTGCATCCAGTGCCGCAAACCTGTGGGACAATAGAGCCTATCAGCTAATGTCATTTCCTGAGCCCTTTCACACCACCTGGTGGCACTCCCATAATTCGAAATGACATCTCAAACATTAAAGAAACCCACCAGATAGGTTCCCGCAGAGACAACGTTCCACCATACCGTCACGTTCAAATCAGAGGTCTTGAGTGAGTTCCAAACATTGGGCAATATAGACACGGTGGAGAGAGCCTCCTCCGCACGCGCCACCTACAAATCAGTCGGTGTCTGCTTCGCAGTAACCCCCGCGGTTCCTCACAGCTAAGGAAACTAAGATGTGCTCTTGGATTTTTTTGTTTTTAAGTTCCCAGTCGGACGTTTTATAACAGAGACATAAACCACGGTGCATTCATTCTGTCAGGCTCTGGCATGAGATGGTTTGAGTTTAAAACCCATTCGTGAGATTTATGATTTGAACATTGGCCTTAAATTAGAACTACTACTAAAATATAGCGTGTGTGTCCAAGAGTTAGCAGGACAGGGCGGAGAAACAACATACGCAAGGTGCAGTGCCATACACGGGGACTGTGCTCCAAAATGAAAGGCCACTACTGTTGGCACTGGCATCGCGATCACTCGCCTTACGCCTTCTCGCCATCCTTCTTTCTTTCGTTGCTTCCCCCGAGCTTCTGTTCATCTTGGGCTTGGGCTCCAGGGAACAGCAAGAATTCAGCCCAGCCACGCGGGTGCGAAGGAGTTCTCCAGAGGCTCACAGCTGTTGGATTTTTTTTGGTGTCACAACTGGGGTGCGGGCTACCATACCCTCTCCCTGCCTCCTTGTTTTATGAATACGGCGACATGCACTGTCTATTAAGGCGCTTCAGGAGGAAGCAGCTCGTGTGACCCTCGGTACGTTTTCAGCATGAATTAATTCTCAGTTAAGTGAGACCAACTTTCAGGAAAAGGAGGGGGGCATCTAACACTTGATTAATTTGCTACCCACGGAGTAAAAACAAGTATTGTGATGTGTTGTGTTGTGGTGTGTTGTGTTGTGTTTTTCCCACAACTTCCCTCTCCCAACGCAAGCTTTCTAGTTCGAATATCTGGAGCCTCTGAATTAGCAGGCCTTACTCGAAGGCAGCAGATTTTCTACCTTGTGGGTTTTTCCTCCCCTCTGATGAAGCTTATTGTAACAAGCCCAGCAATAGGAAAGGCTCCCTGCCGAGGACACGGGGCGCCCACCGCCCTCCCGAGCTGAGGTCTTCTCCCCTATTCCTTGTGACAAGCCTCTGCTGGGCTGTCCCCCGCCACACACCTTCGAGGCCTCCCTGCTAGGCCGAGCCGTAGAAGCTTCTCATCTTGCTGGGTCCCCACGGCTCCCTGTGTCCGCCGCACGCAGCGCGGCGTTTCCCACCTTGTGCGCATGCCTCCTGCGTCCTTTCTAGGGTGAGCCGCTGCTGCTGCTGCTGCTTCCCTCGGGCAGGACCCCACCCCTCCTTCCCTCGGGCAGGACCCCACCCCTCCCTCACCCCCACGCCAACTCTAGCCTGGGTGGACGCTATTCTTTGTGCGCGGCTCAGAGATGCCCATTTTCCTGCCTCTTCAACCCCCTTTGCCTGCATGGAGTGCATCCCATTTGCAATGGCCTGATTTCCTCCTGCATAGCAACATTTGCAATTTATATATGTAATGCCAATGCCATCTGCCTGAGAGGGGTTGCGTCCCTGTTGCTTTACATGTGGGTCTCTTAAGTAGACTTCAGTGCCTTGTTCCAAAACATTGTTTTTCGTTTTCAATTTTATTTTTTTTTTAGGTATTTGGTACAAGGTCTCACTGTACAGCTCAGAATCATAGTGATCCTCCTGTCTCAGCCTCCCCAATGCTGAGATTATAGGCATGAACCACCCATGTGGTGCCAGGGATCAAACCCCAGTCCCCACACTTGCCTAAGCAGGCTCTTAGTCCACTGAGCTATGTTGACAGCCCCAAAGTATGTTTACTATATCTGTACATTTTACAGAGTTAATTTAAGGACATAGGACCCACTGCAGGTCTTCATTATTGAGTCAGGCATAATACTGTGCAGCCTCTTTTTCTAAAAGGTCAGTCACCACGACTGACATTTGGTCATGTTTTATAGTAGGGATTGTCATGAATCAAATGTTTCTTCATGAAGAATTTTCAGTATTATTTAATGTAGTTGAAATCCATCAGAAAAATGATCCCAGACCCTAGGTCTTCCTCCAAGTAGAACTCTTCTGAGAAAAGTCCTATTTACTGAAACTTACAGTCATTCCCAAAGCATTAATGAGCCCTATATTATTTTCCCCAGCATAATAAGTACAGTATTTAATGATTTCTGACAAAATTCAGTTATGTCTTGGTGGGGGGTGAGGAGGGACTGGGGACTGAACTCAGGTCCTTGCTCTTGCTAGGAAAGCTCTTATTCTACTGAGCTATCTCACCAGCCCCACGTCTTCTTGAGTCTTTAGAATTAAAAGTCTTTAGAAGCATCTGTGACCATTTTATATCTTCCCTAGCAAGCTCTTATTCTCAGTATTAGTAATAATTTTTCATATAATAAATATTCTCACTAATGTTTCTTAGACTGAAGTAATTTCATTCACATTGAGAATCATTTGCTTTAGATCATGAGATTTTTGGGGTGATTTTAAGACCTTTAGTCTTTGCATAAAAGCTAATTTAGGCCTTTACATTTAGATGAATACTTTTTAACAGGGAAATATCGCCACCTGGTGGACGAATTTTGTACTACAATCTATACGAGTTTGTTTTGTTTTTTAGGATCTCCTAACAAGCATTTTTCTGACCTATTAATAAATGTTTTAGTTGTAATAGATAATATTATGGCAAAAATGTTATACATTTAATGCACTTACAAATGTATTCCAAGACTTACAATGGAGTGTCTCTGTAAGTTGACTTCCTTCGTTAAACAGAAAAAAAATGTTAAAATTTAAACACAAATTGAGACCTAGCGGAATGGCTCAGTGGTCTAAAGCGCCTGCTTGGGAAAGCTTGGGCGGATTCAGGGACCGCGGTTCGATCCCCGGCACCACATGCTGCTCCAGCCCTGCCCTCAGGGCGCAGGCTGAGCTGGCCATAAAAATAAGTGAATAAAAAAATAAAGGTTCTGAAACAAGAAAAAAATAAAATAAAAAATTCTTTAAAAGAAAAACACACAATCCAACCACCTCAAAATACACATTCTTCTCAGCTGCACATGGGACATTTTCTAAAATAGATCACATATTAGTCCATAGATCATGCTTAAGTAGATGCAAGAAAACAGAAATTATCCCATGCATTTTATCTGACCACAGTGCAATCAAATTGGAAATAAATGATGAAAGAAACCATAGGAATTCCAGGACTACATGGAA
>PVJA010057265.1:0-10506 GCA_004027025.1 Myocastor coypus
CTGAGATTATAGGCGTGCGCCACCATGCCTGGCTCACAGTGCAGATAATTACCATTTTGAACTTACTAATTACTAAGTAATAATTGGGAAATTATATCTGCTCTTTGTGAGCAGATATGTCGAGGCTGAGTAAATAGCCTGCTTCCTTGGACCTGTCACCAGGAGTCTTCTCATCCGCTCTTCACTCCTCCCAGAATCAAATATTAATATGCTGGTTGCCAAATGGAAGTTTTCTAATCCCATTATTCCTCCTACACTTAAGAGTCAGCTTTCTCCCCCATTCATGTATTCAATCATTTATTTTTATCATGAATTATTTATAGAGTAAATAAAGATAGCATCCATTACTGTATTGTGTTGTTCTAATTGTCCCCGACTAGGCCAGAGGAGCCCTTTGAGCCCTCTCCTGCCCTCCCATGGTACTTCCAGTGCTTCCGGATTTCCTGGCACAAGAGACATTCCGCCTGCATCCTGAACATTCCTGACCACACCCTGAATTCGGCATTCTACAAATAGACTTTGTTTCTGTTAGTAGAGACTGAGACTGTAAGTCAGGACCTGGGCCCTGGGCTTGCATGTTGCTGCTGGGGCTTTGCTGTCTCTGGGACAGAGCTAGACGCACACGCCCACATCTATTTCTAGATCTATCTATATTAAGAAACCTGAGGTCTTGCCAATACCACAACTGCTGTCCAGCACCTAGAAACTCAATCCTCCTTGGGCTTCTCCCTTGGAGAGAGAAGTCTCCTCCATTATCCGGTTACAGATTCCTCTTCAGCTGCCTTAAGTGGGACTCTCTCCTCCATCCCCTTTCTCCTTACTCCACTGAAGGCCCATGGGGCTGATTGCTGGCTCTGCTGAGGGGAAGAGAAGCCAAGCCTAGTGGCACATACACACCTGTAACTCCTGCACTCTAGAAGGCTGAGGGTGACCGAATTGCAAGTTTGAGCCCAGCCTGGTCAACTTACCAATTTAGCAAGACCTTATCTCTAAAAAATAAAAAAAGGCTGGGGATATAGCTTAATGTGAAGGCCCTGAGCATGATACCCAGAACTCTAGAACTGTAAAAACAAACAAACAAACAAAACAATATATGTATAATTTTAAAAGATGAAGGGAAGTTAGAAAATGGGAACTGTCTTTTTATAATGGGAATCTTGGGACTTTGGGACCTTCTGCTTGCCAGGCAGGCACTTATTTCACTGAGCTATCTCCTCAGCCTAGTCCTTATGACTTGCATGTGGGCATCATAACAAATGACCACAAATTGTGGGTTAAGCAACAGAAGCTACTTTTCTCTTCTCTCTAGAAAGAGGAAGACTGTGACCAAGGTGTCAACAGGCAGCTCTGCCTGGCTCTCGGAGGGAGAGTCCATTCTGTGTTCTCTCAGCTCCTGGGTCGCTGGCCCTCCTCAACATCTCTGGCTGGCACACAAATTCTCCTATCTCTGGCCCTGTATAGCCTCTCCCTTCTCCACATCTTTTTTTTTTTCCCCTTCTCTACGTGCAAACTGGTATCACCTTATAAGCCCACCAACCCTCAGGCCGATGAACAGTGACTACATCCCCTGAGTCACCAAGAGTGCCATAGGTGGGTGAATCCTGAATTTGGACCCCTCCCAAAGACCTTTTCTAGAGAAGGCCAAATCATAGCACTGGGGGTCAGCAACTCAACATGTCTTTTAGGAGATACAGGTCAGCCTGCAACAGGATGAAACTTGCATTTGCATTAAGCCCAGGGTAGCATCTTCAGTCTTCCAGGACCCTGGGGCTTGGACTGAGGTTCAACAAAGAAAGAAAGGCTGGGAGCTGGAGGACAGGGTAGGTCTCGGGTGGAGGTGCAAAAGGATGCTGGCCACAAGGCCCCAGGGAGATCTAGACAGAGGTCATCCCACATGAGGAATGACGGATGGGTGGGAAATTCCTGTCTGGGGATATTCTGCTCACTTCACAGGGGCCAGGAAATGCTGGCCTGAGGACCACTGGACAAGGGATCAGCTAGGTGCCTTCCTCCCAGGGCTCCCCTCTGTGAGAGCTCAGTGGCACAACAAAAGCTGGATGTACAGGCCCAGGATTCTCCCTGTACAGTGGAAACCCAAGCTGGGTCCCCTTCTCAATGGGTGCCTTGTAAACACCCCTCTTTGGGGACTGCTGGCCAGGCTTTACAAGTCATCAAGTTGTTTAAAAACCTGCCCAAGAGCCAGATATTTAAAAATTACAGATATAGTGGCTGGCTCACATCTGTAATCCCAGCCCTCTAGGAGGCTGAGGCAGGAAGATTTCAAATTCCAGCCAAGTCTGAGCAACTCAATAGCTTAGTGAGAACTTGTCTCACAATACAAAATGAAAAAGAGCTGGTGGTGCAGCTCAGTGTGAAGACCCTGGCTTCCACTCCCAGTACTGAACAAAAAGGTCTTGGCATAAAACTTAGGGTACCTGGCTAACCCAATGCACACAGGCCCTACATAGCTGTTTTCAGCTGGTCGGGCAGCCAAGAAGATGTGGCTGAACATCATAAACCTAGAAGGCTCAAGTTTCCTGAGCTTGCTGCCCTACTCGGGCATGGCAGAGATCCTGATCAGTCTTTTTTTTTTTGTCTTTTTGAGACAGGGTCTCGCTACGCAGTTGAGGCTGGCCTTGAGCTCACTTTTGTAGCCCAGGCTGGTCTCGAACTCGCACCGATCCTCCTGCCTCAGCCTCCCGAGTGCTGGGATTACAGGCATGAGCCACCACGCCCGGCTCCTGATCAGTCTTTAGAAGCAGCAGAAGATGAAATCAGGTGAGGCAAGCTACTCCAGAGGTCATCCCTCACCATAGAGATGATGAAACAAAGGCCCAGAGAGGCATTGGTGTGGTCTGGTTACCTGCCAGGGGCTGTACTGGACTAGCTCTACTCTGTCAGGCCCAGTTCTGGTTGGGACTAAAGTTCAAGGGAAAAGGTAGGAAAGGGCCTCTATCATCCAGGGCTGGAGTAGACACATCTCTCTACCATTGCTCACAGCAGCTGGAGCAGTGGCCACGGTCACAGGTTCATCTGTTTGATGAATTTGTCATAACTTGAAAAGCCCTGGTTTTTACACTAACTTCCTGTTCCAGTTCACTTGCCAACATAACCATAGGCGGGTTAATTGCATGTCCGTCAACACGCCTGGGGAGCTTGCTGAGCCCTCCTTCTGCTGGGGCTACATTCCTCAGTCTAGGTTCCAGCCTGCAAGGAACCCCTGGTGTGCCCTCACACCCACACTGAGGCACCGCCAAGGCCTGTGCTGTGTGCCCTTCCAGCCACCCTCTCTCCCATCCTCCCTCTAGGTGCCTTGTGGGCTTGTCAGAGGGCATAGAGTTCTAACATGCATAGGTGCCTTGTTGTTTGTTTGTTTGTTTGGTTTTTGTCTTTTTGAGACAGGGTCTCGCTATGCAGCTCAGGCTGGCCTTGAGCTCACACTGATCCTCCTGCCTCAGCCTCCCAAGTGCTGGAATTACAGGCGTGCGCCACCACGCCCGGCCATGCATAGGTGCCTTGTGCTGGCACCTTCCTCCCTTGAGTCCCACTGGGCCTCAGGCATGCGTGAGGAAGGCACAACAGGAACCAGTTCCTGCAACTGGCCTAGCATCTGTCCCACTCCTGTAGATGGCAGATGAGGGTAAGAACAGGGAACTGCATGATTGTGAGATATACAGGGCAAACTCATAGAGGTGACTGAGAAAAGTCAAGTGTAGATCTGAGATAAAGCACTATCCACAGTCAAAATGCATGCACTCTGTATGTGTGTAACAGTGAATTTAGTGCCTGGAGATGCTTTCTCTTAGTTTTCTTTTTATTTTATTTTTTTCTTGTTTCAGAACTTTTGTTTGTTTGTTTGTTTATTTTTATGGCTGGCTCAGCCTGCCCTGAGGGCAGGGCTGGCGCAGCATGTGGTGCTGGGGATCAAACCGTGGTCCCTGCAGCCGCCCAAGCTTTCCTAAGCAGGCACTTTAGACCACTGAGCCATCCTGCTGGGCCCCTCTCTTAGAATCTTATTGGAGGAGGAGAGGTAATGAAACCCAAGATATTCACACTGAGCTACATCCCTAACCTTTTTAAAAAAAACCTACATTCTTGAGGCAGGGTCTCACTAAGTCACTAAGTTTTCCTGTTAATCTCCAACTTGCAGTCTTCCTGCCTCAGCCTCCCAGCATGCTTGGGTTACAAGTGTACAACTACTCTTAGCTCAAGAAGAGGACGGAAGGTACAGAGACACAGGTCTATGCAAGTCACTATTAGCTACTACAAAGCCAGGTACTAGGAACATTGCTCAGGCCTCCACTGGCTGGCCCAGGGGACACCTGCCTGCAAGGAACTGTCTTGCCCAGGTTTCCTTACCTTGATGGTGCCTCCTCCTGAGGCTTCGTCTTGTCCCCTCTTTCCCCTGCCATGACTTCACCTACACCACTATTCAGTATTGCCCACTGTGCCTCAGCATCTAGTCCTCACTGCCAGGCAGGGATAGTCTCCCTGAACACAATGGCCACCATTTGCTGACCCTCTGGCACTGGTTTCCATGAAAGACCCTATCCTTTGGTGATCAGGCCCAAGATATGAGGCACACATGGCTCTGCTCCAGTGCATGCATGTACACACACACACACACACACACACACATACCTAGAACTCATGTAAAATCCCATTGAGTCCCTGGTACCCTTTCCCAACCCAGGTGTCATCTCTTCCCTGGCCCTGAAGCCAGCCACTTGGCCTGTCCTCCTGCTCAGCAGGACCCTGTACAATCTCTTCCCAGGGGCAGTCACAGCTTTCCCTCAGCCTAAGGCCCCTACTGGCTCTCCACATGCCCAGGCCCAGAGCCAAAGGCTTCCCAGTGGCCTGAAAAGCTCTCTGAATTCAGCAGCTGGCACCCACTCTCTCAGGCTGTCCTCTCCTTCCTGGCCTGCTAAAATGCCTGTCTCCCCTCCTTCCTGAGCATCCTAGGGCCTCTGTGCCTATCAGTCTCTCTTGTTTGACTCACTGCTCACCTCCTTCTGTCCTGGGCTGAGATGTCATCTGACTACCTTGTTTAAAATGGCAACACCATTCCAGGCTCCCTGGTGCCCAGGCAGCATCCTGAGTGTGCTGTGTCACTGAAATATGTGCGTTGTTATGACCTGTATCCATGTCTCTGTGCCTAGTGCACTTCAGTGTCTAGCTCCTTGCTGCATCCCTGCTCTCTACACACACACTGGGTGCCATGTGGTGCCTGATCCACAGGGTCAACTACGCAGGTTGTGAATGAGCTGGGGCCAGGCCCATGGATGCCTCACCATACATCCCATGGGCCTGGCAGCTTGATCTCATTCATAGGTGCATCAATCAGGCAGAAAGCGCAACCTGAGAGCCTTGAAGCAGAGAAGGTTGTCACTGCAGGGAAAGCCTGCAAGGGGACCCTGAGGGGACCAGAAGACAGAGATAAGCTTTGTGCCGGCCTTGTGACCTCAACTGGAAGGCCTGCAGGTGGGCTCTGGGTTGGCTCTGGGACAGGTTTGGGTGACTGACACGAGAACAATCAAATAGACCAGGGGACAGGAGGTGGGTGCAGAGAGCTGCTCCACCCCCTCTGGTTTCTAACAAAGGCCACTGCACTGCGGTATCCAGCAAGGCCTTCCAGACAAGGTATCATGCCAGCTGGACCCTGACGCAGAACAACCCTTGATCCTACATCACAATGTACACAAAAATTAATTAAAAGTGGATCACACACCAAACAGTGAAGAATACTCCCCAACACTTCTAGAATAAAACATAAAGGCATCCTCTTTAAGACATTGTGATTAGCAGATTTCTGATACAGGACACCAAGGGCACGAGACCTGAAAGAAAAGACTGGACTGCACTAAAATTAACAACTTGGAGATGCCAGAAAGAGAGTAAAATAATGCCAGGCAATGGTGGAAAGAACTAGCTACTCGGGAGGCTGAGGCAGGAGGATCACCAAGGTTGAGGCCAGCATGGGAAATGTAGTAAGACCCTGTCTCAATATAAAAAAAATAAAAATAAAGGCCAGAGAGATAGCTCGATGGTCTAAGTGTCTCCCTGGCAAGCTCAAGGACCCAGTTTTGATCCCTGGTACTGCATGCAGTGCACATGTCTGTAATCCCAGCCCCTGCACAGGCTGAGACAGGAGGATCACTATGAGTCTGATCTGCCTTGCAAGACCCTGTACCAAACAGATAATTTTTTTTTTTTTTGTCTTTTTTTTTGAGACAGGGTCTTGCTATGCAGTTCAGGCTGGCCTTGAGCTCACTTTTGTAGCCCAGGGTGGTCTCGAACTCGCACCGATCCTCCTGCCTCAGCCTCCTGAGTGCTGGGATTACAGGCGTGCGCCACCATGCCTGGCTACAGATAAATATTTTTTTAAAAAGACTGGATATGGGCCCGGCAGGATGGCTCAGTGGTCTAAAGCGCCTGCAGGCGGCTGAAGGGACGGCGGTTAGATCCCCAGCACCATATGCTGCGCCATCCCTGCCCTGAGGGCAGGCTGAGCCGGCCATAAAAATAAATAAACAAACAAACAAAAGTTCTGAAACAAGAAAAAAAAAAAGACTGGGTATGTAACTCATTGGCACTTATGCTCTATCTCCATGTATCTTTATTATTGTTATTATTATTATTATTGCTGGCTCAGCCTGCCCTGGAGGTGGAGGTGGAGCTGGCACAGCTTGTGATATTGGGGATTGAACCTCGGTCCCTGAGGTTGCCTAAAGCTTGCCTAAGCAGGCACTTTAGACCACTGAGCCATCTTGCTGGTCCTATCTCCACGTATCTTGATAGGTGGATAGAGAGATATCCAGCCAAATTCTTGTGTCCAGAATATAATGAGAGCACGTACAGATCAGGAAAAAAAAGACAACTCAACTGAGGGCTTTTTGTTTGTTTTGTTTTTAATACAAAGTCTCGCTATGCAGTTCAGACTTGTAGTGATCTTCCTATTTCAGCCTCCCTAGGGCTGGGATTACAGGCACATACCACCATGCCTGATCTGGGGTCTGCACAGCATGCAATACCAGGGATTGAACTCTGTATGTATGTTGCAGCTGGCTCAGCCTGCCCTAGTGGTGGGGCTGGCACAGCATATCATGCCGGGGATTGAACCATGGTCCCTGCAGTTGCCTAAGATTGCCTAAGCAGGCACTTTAGACCACTGAGCTATCTCACCAGCCCTCAGGGATTGAACTCTGGACCTTGCACTTGCCAGGCAGGTACTTATCCTGCCAAGCTATTTCCCCCAATCAACTGAGCTTTTGTTTGTTTAAAAAGTGGGTAACACAGTGGAACAGGCATCTCAGGCTTTCAAAGGTACTGAAATGGCAACATACAATGAAAACCTGTTGTTAACCATCAGGGAGATGAACATGTAAACCTCCATGTCTTAGTTACTTTTTACTCGTTGCTGGGACAAATACCCGACACTCAAAATGAAGGAAGGAAAGGTTTATTTAGCTCACAGTTCGTGGAGGTTTCAGTCCATATTCGGCTGGCCCAAGGCTGAGTGGAGCAGGGTGGAGAGCATCCAGTTCATGGCGGCAGAACAGCAGCAAAATGGTGGCAGAGGCAGCCAGTCCATCAAGGCAGCAGAGCAGCAGCAACAGCTGGAGTTCTAGACTGTCTCTTTGTCTCTCTTTATATTACATTCAGGCTCTCCGCCTTAGCTCCCGCCCTAGGCTACACCCATAATCCCAGAAGTACTTCCACCCATAATCCCATCAGTACTAAAACCTATAATCCCAGGGATCATGGATCAAGTCTCAAACTGTAGAAGTCCCCGCCCAATGACTCCATGAGGCTTTGGGGGGACAACTAGACATAAACCATAACACTCCAGCAATGCTGCATGATTTCCACCAGGAAAATTGACAACTGAGACCTGTATGACAGATATCCACAAAGTAGGTGCTTTACAACAATACAAATTGCTCTTCTAGTTCTGAAATCTAGGTGTCAGCATGTTGGTTTCTTGTGGAGCCTCTGAGAAACACTTCCTATACCTTTCCTCTTGCTTCTGGTGGCCACGGCAACCCTTGCTGTCCTTTGGCCTGTGGCTTTATGAAGACTTTGGTATTGGCTACAGGATGAGAGGTTTACACATGGAGAAAAGCCCCCAACAGGGACCATCTCAGCCACTGTTGCATGGGCCTGGTCCTACCTGGGAGTGCTCTGGCTTTCCAAGGCTGAGGCTGGGGATGTAGCAAAGGGGACACGTGGAGAGGAACTCTAGGAGAGGGAGCTGGTGATGGAGTCCTTAGTTAGGCTGGGCCAGAAATTAAGATGCTTGGGGTGGGGGGGATCTTCAGTAAGAATCAGGGAGCTGGAAGGATATGGGGGAATGAAGGACCCAGAATGGGATCCTGATGTCAGTGGGATAGGACTCAAATTCCATTGGCCTAGGACTTGATTTATTTATCTATTTTGGTACCAAGGACCAAACTCAAGACCTTGCATTTGCCAGCCAGGCACTTATGCTGCTGAGCTATATCCCCAGCCCGGCATAGGACTTATGGGGGCGGGCAGGAACTTGCAGGAGCCCCTTCCATGCCCAGTAGGTATCTACCTGTGTGACAGGCTAGCTCCTGTGGGCATGATATCCTGGGTCCCTTCGGCACCCAGAGATGAGCTACCTGTCCCAAGAGGAGCAGAGCACTGTCTCCCTTTCCTTGTTCCATTCAGGCAGGTATTGGTGCTGCCCAAGTATGGATGAGTGGGAGCCAGGAATGGGAGACAGGAGCCAGGTGAGAGGAGAGACCTGGGTCATGTGTGGCCAGGTGGGCAGGGGCCTGTGTGGTACTTGAGTAGGGCAGAGACCAGACACTGTCCTAGAGTCCAGCACATACTGTTGGCTGTCTCTTGGCCCAGATGGCTGACCCCTGGATTTGAGAAAGGCAGAACAATCATCAAGGGGCCCGGCGGGATGGTTCAGTGGTCTAAAGCACCTGCTTGGGAAAGCTTGGGTGTCTTCAGGGACCACGGTTTGATCCCCAGTGCCACATGCTGCGCCAGCCCTGTCCTCGGGGCGGGCTGAGCTGGCCATAAAAATGAGTGAATAAACAAATAAAGGTTCTGAAACAAGAAAAAAATAAATAAATAAAATAAAAAATTCTAAAAAAAAAAAAAAAAAGAACAATCATCAAGACAACAAACTGAGCATTGCATCAAGTCATTCTACCTGTTTGGGCCTTCAGGGCCCCAGAATTGGAGAGGCAGTTACTCCATATCCCAATCTAGGCCAGCTGACAGCTCTAGGCAAGCTCTTAAGTGCACAGAAACATTTTGGGGTACAAGAGGAACCTCTGGGTCCTTAGTTTTGCTCTGTTGAAGGAGGTGGCTCCAAGGATTTTCAATCAGAGGAGAACCAGAAGCAGTCTTTCTTACCTCTGACCTTTAAGAGCAAACTCAGTATTTGCCCTTTCCAGAAAAAAGAAAGGACAGATACAGTGGTAGTATCCCTGTTCAGCTGCAAAGGCAGTCAGGAAAGAGGGGAAGTTGGTGATTTAAAAGCAAGGAAAGGGGCCCGGCAGGATGGCTCAGTGGTCTAAAGCACCTGCTTGGGAAAGCTTGGGCGGCTTCAGGGACCACAGTTCGATCCCTGGCACCACATGCTGCACCAGCCCTGCCCTCGGGGCAGGCTGAGCTGGCCATAAAAATGAGTGAATAAACAAACAAAGGTTCTGAAACAAGAAAAAAAATAAAATAAAATAAAAAATTCTTTTTAAAAAGCAAGGAAAGCCCAACTGACAGGCCAGGGTGAATCTGGGCAGTTCCTCACCCCTCTGAGCCTCCACATTTCTTCATAACCCAGCAGGAGGGAAAAGGGTGCTGGGCAGAGCCCTCAAGGCAGAGTGCCCAGTCATTCCACAGCCATCAAACAAACACAAGGACATGCCACATGTGGGCTTCAGAGATGTATGGCCTATAAAGATGTACCTGGCTCTCTGTATTCAAGTGAGGCTCCCTGCAGGTCAGCTTCTTATCCATTCCAGAGAGAAAACAAATTTGTGCCTGAAGTCAGTTGGAACTGCCTCCAGTACTAATCTGACTACTTCCCAACTCTTTTAGGATTTAAGCCCTTTCTCTCCACCTTTCTGAGCAGCTCTTGGGAGCCTCACCTTTTCCTCACAGTTGGTGACCATGTGCCCTGCAGAGTGAGGGCTCCCTCTGTCCCCTGTCCTGTCCCTGTGGATCTTTTAGAGGACATATACATACCACACCATGCACTCCGGGTGGCCTGGGGCTGTTGAAAAAGAGTCACAAACTGGAGGCTTAAAACAATAAAGCTTAAGCCGGGCGTGGTGGCTCACGCCTGTAATCCCAGCACTCGGGAGGCTGAGGCAGGAGGATTGGTGCAAGTTCAAGACCAGCCTGGGCTACAAAAGTGAGCTCAAGGCCAGCCTCAACTGCATAGCGAGACCCTGTCTCAAAAAGACAAAAAAAAAAAAAAAAAAAAAAAAAAAAAAAAAAAAAAAAAAAAAAAAAAAAAAAAAAAAA
>PVJA010057266.1:0-10504 GCA_004027025.1 Myocastor coypus
CTCCTGCCTCAGCCTCCTAAGTGCTGGGATTACAGGTGTGCGCCACCACACCTGGTTTCAGTACTGTTTCTTTTAGAATGCTTACTCCAGTGACTTTTCTGCCTCAAATTTGGAGGACAGTTTTCCTTAAGAGGACAGCTAGGGTCAGTATTCTCAAACGCTGATTAGCTATTCACGGCTACCTGTTCATCGCTTTCTTTCTTTTCTTGCTTAGCTACCTTGACCTGCTTTGCCTGTGTTCTTCCTTTTCATTTTTAAAGTGATCTCTTGCCGGCAGGCTTATCCAGCTCCACCGCCCTTCTGACCGCCCTTTCCACTTTTCGGGAGCGAAGTTAGCCGAGTCCTCGAGGGCTGCTTGTCTGCTCCTCCAGTGCCTCTCTGAGCCTTTCTCTTGGGCCTTTGCTTGGCAGGGGTGCTCGCTGAGCCTTGGAGAAGGTCCCATCTCTCCTCTTGCAAGAGAGAGTGTGAAGTTGACTTTCTAGAACTTGCCCTGTCCTAGCAACCGGAGTGACTAAATGCACTCATGTCGCAGAAGACACCTTCTCCTTCCTCAAGGACCTCACAGATCCACAGAGAGCTAAAGGCAAATACTTCCATATCTGTGCAAAACACGGAGAGAGCCTTGCCTCCGCCTGTGCTCCTTGTGATACTACAGAGAGACAAGTCACATGGAGGTGGCTTGGGGCCAGAGGGCTTTGCACTAGTGGTGGCGATTGAGAGGCCCATGTTTTTGTGATACAGTGGGACATTTTCTTTTACACGACAGCATCCCAGGACCATGGCTCCTGCAGTCAGAGGTGACTTTCCTAACTGCATTAGAATCCCATGGGCAGCCTTTTCAGCTTCTGAGCAAGCTTTCCTTTTGCCCGTCTTCCTTGTTATGAGGCTTACATCGGCACAGAATAAACAGGTCAAAATTAATTGATCTGTTTATTTGATACCTCTGGAAAATGAATGGATGATGAGAGAACTTGAAATTCTTACCTAAATGAGGTTTGGGTGTTCCTGCATCTTACTGCTAATGTCAGCAGAGTGGAGAGTGAATCTCGTGGCTACAACGCAATCATATTAGGATTCACCTTCATTTATAGCTTGAATTTATTGTATAACATGATTGAATCTTGTGTGTTTTAAGTCCCTTGAATATGAACTAATGTTAAGGAATATCATATTATAGTAATTTTCAGTTTATCCCAAATGGTTAGAAAATGGAATATTGCAGTTAATCTAACATTATAGTAGAGAAACAATTACAGCAGTATTTCAATTCTGTAAACTAGACTAAACAATAATTTTTCATATGTAAATATTCCGAATAATGAAATTGAATTTTTATTTATTTGGATGAATCTTTTAGGGGCTGGTAATGTTCTATTGTATCAGTAGAAGTATCTGCTTTTCTTGGTGGGGGGAGGCAGAGTCTCCATTGTAGCCCAGGTGGACCTTGGATTCACTGTATCACTAAGACTGGCCTTGAATTTATGGTGCTTTTCGTGTGTCAGCCTCCTGGGTGCAGGACTATAGGTATGTGCTGCCAGGCCTGGCCTTGGTCTTTATTTTCTAAGAAATAAATGACAGCCACTTGGATTTTCAGGTTATTATACTTCTTGATCAATTAATACTTGAGAGTTTCTCAGCTAGAAAGTTATAGCTTTGCTTTTTAGACTCTTATATGGCCCTGTTATGTAAATAGGCAAAGCTTTTGGAAAAGTAAACTCTGGGAGGGGGAAAAGGGTTAAAACCCATACTTCCCCTTCATAGTGGTATGTACTCTGAGGAATAATAAATACTGCATTCTGGGAAACAGCCACATTATGGTACTGATAAATGAGGTCATTGTAATTTGGTGGGGTCATTTTCTATATGTCAGCCACTCAAGAATATTTTCTTTTAAAATTAGAAGTCAGGTGTTCCGCGAGCAGCCTCTAATTCTCAGTATGGAATACTGTTCAATTCCGTATCCTTACATGTCCACATTCCAGGAAACTCAAGATCCTGTGCCAGTCTTAAGCCTACTTGGATTGCGATAATGAAGACTGAGGACAGCACATCCCCGCCCGCCCCTCTCGGGCTTGGGCTCATACCTTCACAGGCCATCTGTTGCCCTGTACATTTTCAGCTGTGGCCTCCAGTATTACCCCAGATTGCTTTAAACAGCCTATCTGGGCTTCTTATTAGACAATGAAGGCAGACTCTTCATCACATTTCACCGTATGGCACTTCAATTAATCAGAGAATTTACTGACATTTAAGGACCTCTGCTTCTCCATGTAACTAACTGTATGTGACAAAGTGCCTTTTTCATTGCAACACCGTGAATTATTTCCATATGTCTTGTCTGAGCTCACTTTCCAAAGTAGTGGATAGTAAGAGTATATAGTTGAGTGTGACTCAGAGGCCTATAAACTGAGCTGTGGGCAAGGCAGGAGGATCAGAAGGTCAAGGTCAACCAACGAAACCCCCTGGAAAATAAAACGTAGTGAGGACTAGGGATCCAGCTAACTCAGTAGTAGAGCACGCCCAGCAGGCATAGGTTTTGGGTTCAAAATCCACTGAGGGGAAACAAGGAGATATAACCCATCATTTCAGTCTTGTGGCAGAGACTGCTATGCGGAATTGTTTTGACTTTTGGTCTTCCTCTTTAAAAAGCAGAGCAAGTCAAAGTTTTCTAACCTTAAAAATTTACAACTGTCCTAAAAGTTCCTAATTTATTTTTCCATGGGTCTTGATTAAAATATTACTGAGGTAATGACAAATACTGTATTGGTTGATATTCAACCTAGAAGTGCTTACCAGGTCCTAAACCCGTTGTGTTGGAGGTATTACATAATGTGTGAAATCAGTTTTACATCATTCTTTATTACCATTCCACAGCTGAGGTTAATAGTGAGATTTCTCTCATTTTGAGTTAGACCCAAGATAGTCTAATTAAATCTTAAGTAGCTTTGAAGATGTAAAAGAGTTCCAACCTTCAGGCTAACATGAGGTACCTTAATTAGTTCATGAACTTAGCTTTTTCCATGCTTCTGCTCATAAACCAAATTGGAGGAAAATAAAATCAAATTCAATGTTTAGGTTCAGTATTGACCTGGTGGGGAAATTTGATTTGGTTCGTGAACTGAGGTACCACTGCACTGCGAAATCAAGAGATTTAAATAAATGCTGAGACTATACTTAGCTATCTTATAAGAGTAGGTCCTAAATAAATTATTTATAATAGAAAATGTTGGTTAAAGTTAACTTTGCATGGTGTAGGCCATTGGCAATTTATTCAAAGGTATTTGAACTATTTTATTTATTGTTTTATACATTTCTTTTCTACGGGGTTTCACTACACAGCCTGGATTCCTAGTGATCTTCCTGTTTCAGCCTCTGCAGTGTTGGGATTGCATGTGTGTGCCAGGCGCCATCACACCTGGTCTGTGTGGCCAGCTGAGGGCAGCGTGTGTTGCTGGCAATTGAATCCCAACCCCTGCATTTGCCTAGGCAGGTGCTTAGTCCACTGAACTGTCTCTTCAGCCCTTGAACTATTTAATCCTAAATTCACTTCATTTCCCCCTAATCTTGAGCTATTGCATTGTTTATATTGATTATTTTTAAAAAATTTAATCGTTCTTTCTTGGTATGTCCCTTCAAGACAGATGGGCGAAGTTAAAATCTCTTTAAAACTAAATTTAATTTAATGAGTTTCTTTTTAGGGGCAGCTAATATTGTTGCCCCCAAATTTGTCTTCTATGAAATATTCTGTAGCCTGTGAGTGGCATTAGAGGGGGTGCTAGAAGTATAATTATTTGGGATTCTTTCGGGGTAGCTGACGCAGAGAAGAGCGCACTCTTGACACCTCTTTCCAGTGTGTTACCAAAGAGGCAGCAGTGTGTGACAGGGACAAAGTGTCACATTTCTGTGCTGTAGTTCCTCAGCTGCAACCCCCTGTTCCTAAGTTAAACATATTGCACTTCCATCGGCTGTGCAGTATAGACGATCCGCATTTATTTTTGCAGGGATATTTTTCAAATGAGCGCAGGGAGCAGATGTTTTTGCATCTGTATTTGCCATTCTTTGCCTGATGCCTGGCCGCAAATACTGAGGGAGAGCACATGGTGGCCGTTCTTGGTGAGTTTTGTATCTCTGTGATTCAGGCTGCTGCCCTGTAACGTCTGAGAATGTAACAAGTGCACTGGAGTACAGGGACTCCTTGGTTTCTTGGTGCTCTCTAGTGGGACTGCAGCTGGGTGAGGGGTTGGAGGATCCTCGGCTCCTTGCAGTTGCCCATAGGATCCAAAGCAAATTCAGCTCCGTGTTAGTCCTGTTTCAAGGCTGAATTTAGACAGTTACAGATTTGCAACTGAACTCAAAAAATGCCAGTCTAGGTACACACACACACACACACACACACACACACACACAATGTCTTTGTAGCATACTTTCAGTGTATATTTTCTGCTTGAGGACCCAAATGAAACTCATGCTAAGCCGGGCGTGGTGGTGCACTCCTGTAATCCCAGCACTCGGGAGGCTGAGGCAGGAGGATCGGTGCGAGTTTGAGACCAGCCTGAGCTACAAAAGTGAGCTCAAGGCCAGCCTCAACTGCATAATGAGACCCTGTCTCAAAAAGACAAAAAAAAAAAAAAAGAAACTCATGCAGTTTTATAAATTGAATGTCCATATATGCATTTTTTTCTGTCCTGCCAAAACATGTTGCCTAATAGAATATTAGGAATATTAGGCAAATCTCTCCAGTCAAAATGGTGTTCTGAATGCCAATCTAACATAATAGAGTAATAAAAGCACAGTTCAGAAGACCTAGCCAGTGCCACGATTACTTGTGCTCTATCACTCAGTATCCCACACTCTACGAGCCTTTAATTTCCTCTTGGTGGAGGGAGCTCTTATTTCCTCAGCACTTGGACTCCTTCCTCAGATTGCTCACATGGTAGCTGGCTTTCTTCAGAGTTAGTGATCCGACACAGAGTCAGAGAGAAGCGGTTCTCAAGATGAGGGTACAGTATCTTTTATAACCTCGTAGTGAAGGTGATACAGCGACATTCCGTTGCACTTCATTGGAACAGCCCAGTCAGAACATGGCAAGAACTACATCAGAAGGTGGAGATAATTAAAGGCCAATTTAGTCCACAGGGTCGCACATACCTATAATCCCAGGACTTGCAAGGCTAAGGCAGAAAGTTCAGTGTGAGTTCAAAGCCAGCCTGGGTTCCCTAGTGAATTCAAGGCATGCCTGCAAGAACATGATGAGACCCTGTCTCCAAGGAAGAAAGAAAAAAAAGGGCTAATGTGAAGGGTAGCTGCCACAAATATCAGTCTTCTTTCTGATTCCTATATGACCTAGACTGCTAGGATTTCTTAACTGTCTCAGTTACTGGCACAAATACCTGAAGCCCAAAGTGAAGGAAAGAAAGATTTATTTAGCTCACAGTTCCTGGAGGTTTCAGGCCATATTCGGCTGGCCTATGGCTGAGTGGAACAGAGCAGAGAGCATCCAGTTCATGGCGGTAGAATAGCAACAGTCCTGACAGACGCAACTGACCAACCAGGGCAGCAAAGAGCAACAGAGAGAGTCTGTCTCTCTGTCTCTCTTTATGTTACATTCAGGCTCTCTGCCTCAGCCTGTCCATCTCAGGCCACACACATAATCCTGGCAGTGCTCAGACTCGTAATCCCATCAGTACTAAAACACAGAAGGCCAGTGGATTGTGATTCAGTCTCAAACTCTAGAAGTCCCCACTCCATGATTGCATGAGGCTTTGGGGGGGACAACTAGACACAAACCATGACACTAACTGGCTAGGAGAGATGGTAGGATTTCTGAGGACCACTCAGGTTGTGAAGATTTTGTGGAATAAGGGACGTGAGCATATTTTGTAAATAGAGAGTAGTTTTTATCTGTGAAGCTTGACTTAGGAGTGATATTTTTTCTTAGAAAAGAAAGAAAGAGAGAGAGTGGAGGAAGAGGGAACAAAAATAAAAGCACTTTCATCATGGGCAGGCACTAGAGGCCTTTCCCTACTTTGTCTTCTCTTTTTCAGGAGTGTAACTGCTCACAAAACAGGTGCTCATGTCCTCAAATTACGTGCCCCCCCCCCATATGTTAAACAAAGAAAAGCTATTCATTATTTGCTCCCTTTCTCAGCTGGAGAAGACTTGATGGAAATAAAATGAATTTCAGTCAGTTGCTGGAAGATCAGATTTAAGTTATTAGCACCGGTACTCCCTCGCTGCGAGCGCCTCAAACATGGAACTGGATGCTGAGCTCCATCAGAAAGGGACAGAGAAGACTGCTGTTAGTGTTTCCATAAGCCACTGATGAACTAGAGAGAGCTGAGAAAGTGACTACATTCAGGATGCTGGTATTCTGGCTCTTATTTCCCTATGGGAGACTTTCAGTTCCACTTTGTGGTACCCAATTTGTGGAGATGTCTTTTTACTTTGTAATATTGAGGTGACAACCTTGGTTCCCTTAGTATACCCCGTGACTGGAGATCCCATAGCAGGGTGGCATCCTAAGTTCTTCTCCTGCAGCTGTTCAGAGTCAACTGTGTTATCTCTGCTGTAGTTGGGACTGTTGGGTACTCTACAGACTCATAAATCACAGACTCACTTTGGATTGTAGAAGATTCTGGAAGTGGGGTCTGTTGGAAGGAAGCCACATCGCTGGGATGTGCCCTTGAAGGGGATCCTGTGTTGGGAACTTGGCCCCTTTTTGCTCTTTGTTTGGTGACTGCCATAAAATGAGTAAGCAGCATTACTCAGTCGCATTGTTCCCTCTGTTATCTGCTGCCTCATCATTGCATAAAACCAATAGAGGCAAATGACTATGGACTAAAACCTCTGCAGCTGTAAGCCCAGCTCACTCTATAGTTTATTTCAAATATTTTCCTTATAACAGCTGAGTGACTTGCCCCCTCCACCTGTCCTTCATATGTATATGCAGGATTGAATAGCGTTACTTTAAGAAGCTGGTATGCAATTGGCTGAAAATGGACTATGCCAGATTTTTCTCAAGAAATCACTTCAAAAGATAATTTCTCATGTAATTTGATAATCCTCACACCTCTGTCTTTTCTTTTTTTTTTTTACCTCTGTCTTTTCATTACCTACTCAGTCTCCGACCTTCACTCTTATCTCTGAGAAGGGAAGGGAGGAAAGCCAGGCTGCTCATTGCAGTCTGTAAAACCTTTCTTCTTGCTTTTTGATTTATTATTATTATTATTATTATTATTATTTGCATTTTACTTTGCCCACTTGAAATGTCCAATGTATCCAGATGCCTGGCTCCAAAGAGCTGTTCTACTCATGCCCAGCCATGAAGATGGCTGTAGCTTTCCAAACCGGAGTCAGACCTTTCCCATCTACGTCCTCCTTCCCCCACTCTCAAGCTGGGTGAACAAAGCCAGGGGACTTTAGCTATGCACTTCCTTTCCACCTGCCCCTTCCTGTACATCCTGTGCTTGTCGCTGTCCCCACCCCTTGGCCATTTTATTTTCCATGGAATAAAAACTTGTTGAGTAAAAAGGGAACGCACTGCAGTGGGCCAGCTAGGAGAGTGTCAGTGACAGAAAGGAATGAGATGCAGCTGTGAGACCCGTGAGGCATACCAGGAGGCGGTCGGCCATGCGCTGTGGTTGATAGTGGCGTCTTTAGCAGCATTGTTGTTCCAGTGGAATTCTTGAGTGTACCTGCCCGGGGCTTGAAGGCCCACACGCCTACCATCATAGGCCCAGTTAGTGTTCATGAAACGGCTCCCTCCACCCGGAAGGGACAGTTCTTGTGTTCTTACGTTTTCTCCATTTTTCTCATGCCGGTAACGTGCATATCAAAACATTATATTCTTTTTAAGCTTTAAGTAAGAGTCATGAATTTGCTTTTGGTGATTTTTTGCTAAATGTATGTTATTAGATTTATTTTTTTTAAATTTTATTTTAAAGAGCAAAAATAGCATAAACAAAAATAGAAAAAAAGCAGTAACATGGAAGAATACACATAGTATGGAATTTCAAAACAAGAAAAATTTAACAGTGGTTGCAATACATATTTTCATCATCAAATCAGTATAGATTAACAGACATAGGTATGTAAGACTGATTGTATTAGATTTATTTATGTTCCTGTATTTATAATATCTTCATGCTCACTGACACATACTATCCCATTGTATGGATATTCCATACTTACGCATTTCACTGAAAGTCAGATACATTCAGTTGTGTGCATTAACGGTGTCCCTGCTCTGAATATTCTGGTCTATGTATTCTGGTTCACACCAACACATAAACGGTTATACGTACAGTCTCAGCTTTAGTAGGTACTGTCACGCTGCTTCCCAAGGTGCCGTCCCGAGTTGCCATGCGTGGGGATCCCTCTTGCTCTTCACCCTCTGCATACCTGTAAGTGTGGAACTTAATTACTTATCAGCTAGCGCGCTGTGCCATAGTGTCCTCCCGAGATTTGCTTAGCACTCCTTTCCTTGTTGATGGGATTGAGTACCTTTTCACAGGCTTCTTGGCTACTGGATTTCTTCTTTTGCCTTCTGCCCACTTGCACATTTTGTGTGTTTTCTACTTGGTTGTCTCTATCTTCTCACTGACTTGTGGCATACTTTATATCTTAGGCATACATATTTTGCATATATATATGTGAGTGTATATATATATATATATATATATATATATATATATATATATATTCGCTGTACACAGCCTGTTGCTTTGTCTTTGGATAAAGTACATTTTAAATTTCATTGTATTAAGTGTCTCTTCTTTACGGTAAATTCTTTGTGTATCATAAGAAATCCATTCTTACCCTTCAGCTCCAAAGATTTTCTTTGATGTCTCCTAAAAACAGTGTCATTTACATGTTTACATTTACGTGCTCTGTCTCCATGGAGTTCATTGGCATATGGTGTGCAACACGGGTCAAACTTTCTTCCCCAACCCCACTTGCACTGCCAGTTCTGCGCTTTTCTGTTAAAAATGGGCAAGATCCTGTGAGGTCCTGCTGGTGCCGCTCCTCCCCTCGCTCCCCTTGGGTGGTGCTGGCTTTCTCTGCACAGGACTCCTTTCTATAGCTCCCTCAACTTCAGATGCTTTGCATATTCTGTGGAGAGAGTTCCAGAAGAGTTTAAGACCTTACTTAACATTTTTTTTTATAATAAACCTGATACACCTTGCTGATACTCCTCTTTTAGACATTTCGAGGGGAGACAAGGCACAAATTACACAAATTATACTTGTCGGCTAGGAGCAAATGAGAAGGCAAGACTTTGAAAGATGAAATGAGGCACATGATACCACCATCTTTAGTAGGAAATGAAGATGCAGGACGTGTAGGAGGCTCAGACTCTGTTCTGAGGTTGGCAATACTATTAATCAGAGAAGCTTTGAGTTCATATTGTTACCATTCAAATGAGCTGGAGCCTGGGCCTGACTCCTCAGTGAATGCTGAACCTGAAGGTCTTGAGGAAGCTGTGTGCGGGTCTGACTTCCTGTGGTCACTATTGTAGGTGGAGTGCTACTCATACATTATTATACTAGTTATACTAATTACAGTAGTTATAGGAATGTGTGAATTCTAAGCTTTAAAAAGTAGTGTTCTCAGGGGCTGGCAAGATAGCTCAGTGGTCTAAGGTGCCTGCTTAAGGAAGCTTAGGCAACCGAAGAAACTATGGTTCGATCCCCAGTACCACATGTTGCACCAGCCCCACCCTCAGGGCAGGCTGAGCCAGCTATAACATAAATAAATGAAGTTTAAAAAAAAAAAAAAAAGTAGTGTTCTCACCATGACTTGAGTCCTAACGGTAGAAACCTTGTTAGCACAACTGAAATAAACATTTTGATTATGGATATCTTTAGAGTCAGTAGTGGATTCAGGAACTAAGCATCATTTTCTCAGTGTTAATGAAAATACCTTGCTTTTATATCTTGTTTACCTGTGCCAACTCTCAAAAGTAAATAGTGGTCAAATAGTGGCCAGCGCCTATAAAATTAGAAATGACTTTTTAAAAAAAATTTTTTTTGCAGAACTAGGGATTGAACTCAGGACCTTGTGCTTGCCAGGGAAGCACTTATTCCACTGAGCTATCTCCCTGGCCCAAGTATGACTCATATTAAGCAAAATTCAGTACTTGCTTTAGGTAACTTTGTAGTAAATAAACTTCTCAATGGCTCTTGGTTGATTTTTGTCAAGTAGTTGGTATCAGATTCTTTTGATTAACAAAGCTAAGTTCATACTTAAGACAGGACCTGGTCCAGTTGCCTCTGAGTTCTTGATTTCTGAATAACGCAGTGCTCAGTTGCCGCGGCAGTGCTAAGGGCCTGCTGTCCTTTCTCCCACACTCTAGTTGCCACTGGCGGCGACATGAACAGGCTTCTTGGGCTCTGCTTGTCTGCTGTTAGCCCTCTGCAGCAACTAGAAGTAATTCTCCTCCACAGTCCACAGTCACTCATTCCACTGAGCTGTCTCCCCAGCCCAAATAGGACTCAACATTAAG